>JAUZNC010000006.1:39093-115319 GCA_034780395.1 Vannuccia rotundouncinata | reverse complement strand
GAAATAAAAACTATAAAATTTGACAAACAAAATTATTATTTTAGAAATGTGTTCACTGCATATAAACAAATTTGTTTAAACATAATTGATCACTCAAATTAGGAACATGGATAGGAACAGCAATTTTAGATTTATTAATTGTAGTATTATGTATGTAATTGTATAAATTGGTTGAGAATCCTTTATTATGCATGTGGAATCATTTTTTTTAAACAAATTATCTTTGTTAAAAAAACCTATTTACGTGTTTCATCTACTTTAATTTTTTAAGTTCAATAAATTTTTATAAATATTAATTTGTATTTAAAAAAAGTTATTCTCTATAATTGGGGATAAATAAAAATCTTTTTCATAAATAATTGTAACATTTCACTATGCCAAACAAAAAAATACAATCGGCTCCTAGAGATTAGATAACATATTATAGTCAGTTGAATTAACTTTTATTTTAGAAAAAACATTCTTTCATCATTGTCAAATGCAGGATCAAAATTGGATTTATTTAAAGTTTCTCTGATGGTTAATAATTTTAAATCATTAAATCTTTTCTTTTTTAAAAGTATAGGGTAGAGAAAAGTAGTATACACAATTCTGTGTGCGAATTAAATATTAAATACTTTTTTAATAAATATTTTAGTAACTACATCGGTTTTATCCAAATTCGAAATAGGTGATCGCTAACATTTATGATTCTTGTAATTTCATTGTCTAATATATTTGAGTTTAATAATGTTTAGCCATACTTCTGTTAAACAAAAATGCTTAATTGACATTAATTGACATAAAGTATCTTTTTTCTCAACTAAATTGACAAATCCTACTAACACATCTAAATTACTTAAGCTTTAATGTTCATCAAGTTTTGTACCCTATGTAGTATCTTTTTAATCTCTTCAGATAACTTACTTGTGTTTGACCCCAACTTTCCTTTGTCATCATCCGTTTTGGTATTAGGAACAACTACTAAAACACTATCCGGCTGTGGCGTCGCCTCATTTAACGGAACAGCTACTTTGTCAAAGATGTCTTTGATGTCTTGGCGTCCACGAACACAGAAAGTTCTGTAGAGCTGCACAACGTCCAAAAAGGTCAAATGCACCTTTTGGGTTATATCAACTGTTTTGTCGCGAGGCGATGGGGTTTGACCTCCGCCGGCGACACTGACGCGTTTGTGCTGAAATGTTGATAGCGAGGTGTTTGGATTGCTGATCTCTGGTTGTGGATCGAGACGAAGAGCGCTGGCAAAGGTGGAGTGCTGACAATGGCGTGGTAGTTTGAAGGAGACTGAAGAGTCGAGGAGGTTGGTGGGATGAGATTGTGAACTGGGTGCGTCACTTCCTTCCTACGTAAAAAAATGGAAATATTTCTGAACACGTATATCCTATATAATTATTCAAAGTATCATGGAATTCTATTTTTAATTTATTTGGAGTTGTCTTTAATTAATTTGTAAAAGTAATTCTGATTAAAAGCATAATATAAATAGACAATTTGATCAAATTACTATTTTTGAGTGGTAAATGAAAAATATATTTAAATGCAATTACAGATAAGTTAATAATTACTGCATAACTTAAAACAATAAATTATTGAGTATACACACTAATATGTTTTTTTATTTGCAATAAATATTAATTCAAATTTAAATATTTTTGTTCCATTATTTGGAATAACATTTAAATTTTTTTTTAATATAGATAAATATTTTTACATCACAATTTTGTAATTTATTTGATTGCGTACGCTGTTTATATTATATTAATTTTATTACATGATAACTTGCAATTAATCTCCTCAAACCTTTAAACGTTTTTTATTATTAAAAAAATAACTTTAATGTATTAAAAAAATAACTTTAATGTATTAAAAAAATAACTTTAATGTATTAAAAATATTATTTTAATATTTGCTTTGAACATTTGTGACAGAATTGTTTATCCCAATAAAACTTTCAACAACAAAAATAATAAGAAATCAACTTTTTATCAAAAATAAGTTTTCAATACAACACCAACCTTGATCAACTGTTTCGTTGCGGATCGGTTATTGACTGACGGCTTGTATGATTTCTTCCTCTTTGAAATGTGATGAACAGATCTTCGTGGGATAAGAAAATGACTGTCCTCATGCGAGACAATAGCATTGCAGGACTCCGACCATCGGCGGCCTCCGAAAACTTTCGTGATGTCAGCCAAAGAAGGGAGTTGGGCGGGATCTTTCGAGTAATAAAGACTAAGAAATTCGTGTTGAAGCCAGAGAAAACGTTGGTCGGTTCTAATATGGGAGCGAGCTGCTGACACCTGTGTGTTTTAATAATAACATTCCTCTTTAACGTTTTTTAAAATCAAGTAATATATTTTATTACATAAATTAATAGAACATTATAATACAATCTATATCAATAAACTTAGTATATTTTATGTAAAATAAATATTTATTACTTCAAGATAATGATTGTATTATTTAATTTGTGTATGCTCTCGTCTACATATTTTATTTATGATTATCAATGAGTAGTATATAATTAGTAGTTAGTTTTGGGCTAGACGGAAAATTTAAATCCGGAAAATAGTTTTAATAAGTAAATAGTTTTTAATAGTTTTATAATTAAAAAATATTCAATATCACTGTTAAAGAATGAGTTCCATACTAAACGCTGTAGTCCAACCATCCAAATACGGGCAGCGAGACTCGGCATTATCAAGTAGAGCACACGATTATCGGTGATTCCGGTGCCATGAATAAGACAGATGCATGAGTGACGTGGTATCAAGCTATCTCCATCGGCAGACGCTGATCCTATCCCACCACCTCCGCTGCCCCCACCGCCTCCACCTGCCAGTCCGTACTTTCGCATGGCGGCTAAACAGTCAACAGCCCGACTCCCTTGATAGATCTGTTTGACAGCAAAGAGGTCCAAATAACCCTCTCCAATACCGTCTTGGAAGAGAACTCCAGAGGTGTATCGTGTTTCCAAGAGGTTATCGAAAGCAGAGGTGATGTTGGAATCACGCGGAGATTGTGTTGAAGTTGTTGTAATACCACTCTATCAAAAGAAACATTCAAGCATATATATACACACTGAACTAATACCGAAAAAGTTTCGTCAGATTGAATATCAATATCACAAATTACATGAATTACTTTTATGATTTCAGTTTGTTTTAAAGAAATATAATCTCTTATGTTAAGCATAAATATATTGAAATTAGTAGGATTTAATCCTACACACTGTAAAATTAAAGTCAAAAGCTTTTATAATTCTACTTAGTATATTAAAAAAATGGAGGATTAACAAGCGTTCAGTATATTATTAATTAAATTTCATCTTCTAACATTATTCTTATATTTTATTTATATAACTATATATAGCTAGCTGCACTCAGTAACAAAGAATATAAATTCTTTATTCTATATCAGCAAAATAATTTACATTCGTGTAACTAGTTTTAATGAAATATTTCAGATATAATTCGTTTATATAAATAATAGAAATATAATATACAAAACATGTTATAAATTATAATGATGAAAGCTTACTTTCGAATCAAAATATAAAATCATTTAGTTGTACTTTAAATAATTGCAATGGTTTGGGACTATTCTTTATCCGCTAGTAGTCAAAGAATGTGAAATAAAACAATAGTTTTACTGACATTATATTTACATAAAAATAAAAACTCTCGAGTGATACGATATGAAAGATCCGAGCCACTTGCAGCGAACGCAACAGATGTTTAAAAAACGTCTTTTACATCAACTAGTTATGAATATTCACTAATCATTAGAGGGTTTCTTTAGATGATAGACAATTCTTTACACACACCTATAACTATGATGTAAAAAACTAAAAAGGAAAGTTTTAAAAACTCGTGTTTAATCTCTTTGCAGAAACAAACAAAAAAAGTGATTATGAACGACACAAACGTGTGGAGAAATATTAGTCAAAATACAGATTATTATACAAATAAATTAGCTATAATAATTCAACGAAAAATGTTGTAAAAATATACCTTGCAAAGGACAAATATATAAATAATAGCACAATAATAGGGAATGTATATTATATAATTATATTATGGAACATGTCCAATATATCGTACCTGATTGAGTCTCCAATGCGGTCGAATCCACATGAGAACACTGTTGGAGACGCTTAATTTAAGGAACTGGAGAGTACTTCGTTGACTTTCTCGATCGTATCGAACTGCAGTGCAGCCATGATGCATTACCTGATGAAAAAGAAGGATGTAGAGGTGCACATTTACAAATTATAAATTTAATGATGTTTATAAATAACTTTTGTTAAAATCAGGCGTGTAATATATACATGACGAAAAATGAGGTAAATCTCCTAGCTTGTTGTTCGCTAATTTCCAAAATCTGATAAGAATGTTATCGCAAGTTCTGATCTCAAATTTATGGCTTCATCGTTAGAAAATAAATTAAGGTCATAGGATTGCTTCATTAATGCAATTTATAACATTAATTAAATAAGTGGTTTTAGGAATAGCTCATGTGAAATAGTGTATACTGAAAATTTAAGTGCTTTATATATGTTCGATACAAAGGGTAAACATATCTAAAAAGTATTTCAATTTTTATGATTTAGCAAATCCCGATTCGAAAAATAAGATGATTTTTTCTTATATGTTTTTATTATTTATGTTTTAAATTTGTCTTTGACTATAATAGAATAAAACCAATTTGATAAAATCAACTTGTAAACCAAAATATGAACATTGTCACCCAGCACAAGGTGTACTTCTTTTAAAGGCGTATTTTAATGTTATAATATCATGAAAATAATGATTAATTATAAATTGTATTTCAACCTAATTAATTAATACTTAATTAATTAAGACTCTAGTACACATTTATAAATTACCTGTAGACTATGTGGATCAATGCCACTTGTGCTCTCCCCAAGAATCGTGATTCCTGTCGGATTATGTACAACACCGATCGACTGACAGTTGGAATATCCGAATTCTTCTTGACCACATTTCTGTACCATCAAAGGCAGTGAAGGAGCACTAAATTCGAATTTTTGGTACAATTAATTTCTGTAGAAAATATAATTATAGAACTATTTCTATAGACAAAATTTTTATAAATTGAATATTTATAATTTCATTAATATTCTTTATTTTTAATCAAAGACTTTCATTTAAAATTATTTTAATTTGAAAGTTACATTTAAATATACTATTTCTGCTTACGAGTGACATAACCCTTTACTAGACTTTTGTTTAGTCGGAGAAGTTTGTAGTGTTTATATTAATCGAATAATGTTTTTTTCATTACATAAAGCTCACTGCTCTATAGGATTAACTAACTGCTCTAGAGTAACATAATAAACAACTATTTCAAGAATTATAATTATGAATTATTTACTCATTTAGAAATTCATTTATACCTACAGTCTCCAAGCTAATATTATTTGAACGACTGTTGAGTATATAACTTACCTTTTATGACTGGACTCGTTCAACTTTGTAAAAACATGTTCGGTATCGGGAACTTCTCTATTATGGGACTGAAAGAGAGTAATATCGTTGAGGATTGTGAGGGTCTCCCGAATCTTGCTCATGTTCATGAGACCTCCCACCCCGATCTTAGACGTGTAGCGGTCTTCACCTGAGAAATCCGAATTGCACTGAAAATATAGATTTAAAATATAGAAATCAATACATTCCATGATTGTGATTTTGATATCCCAGGTTACTGTTTACGATTTTAAAACTGTAATAACTTTCAATATATTTATAATAGCACGATATGGTGTATTTATAATATTTTTTATTTACTATAAAAATCACCCACCAAACTATCCTTAACATATGAAGCAGCATTGGTCATCCTCGACTGCGCTACCATGATGATGATTTATATTTACTGGAATTTTTACGAATATATATACTTACTTGCACTGTACTATCCTCTACTGGGGGTAAAACGACCAGACTTGTTGTCGAATTGAAGATGGACTTAAGTTGGCGAAGAAACACACCGAAGAATGGAATAACCGAGCACTGGGGTATGTTGAGGGCTCGAGCCACGGCTTCTCGATATTCGAGACTTGGTTCTTGAGAGAGAAGAAGGTCACTGAGTCGGTCAAGACACTGAAGTTCTTCCTTGTAGGCGTCTGATATTGTCAACCAGAAGGGCTTCAATTTTTCAGATCTACAAAATTTTGATATAAATATTATATGAAAAAAATCATATTTCTAAAAGGAAAAACTTTTAAATATTGTCAATATAATAAAGTAAATATTATGCAAAGTAATTAATATGCTATAAAGTATAGAATGTTATATTACTAAAATATTTTGAAACAATTATTTTGATTAATGGAATAACGAGTACATTTTTGAAAGTTATAATTTTTTAAGAAAATGACTTCAGTTTTCGCACTCAGAAATATTAAAATATTTATAAATACTGATGAAATAAACTGACAAAATAAATTATATTATTTTCAACAAATATTTACAATATCAACTCCATATCAAAAGAAAGTGTTTGTATTGTAAAACTTTTTCTACTACGAAATTTATCGGTTTTAGTTATATAGAATGAATAATATAAGAAAAGATATGATAGTGTATAAATAATTTTTTTCAAGGAATTATATTTTTATGAAATACTTATTTTCTTTGGATAATTTCCAAATTTTTAAATACTCTTTAAAATTGACCTACTAAAATACCCCCTCCAGCGTTGATCATACTTTTAAAATAGTCTTTCAAGACAATTTAAAACCATGACATTTTACGGTCAAGGATCCATGAAAAATTATCTTTAACAATAAAGTTTTGAATTGAGATGAGATCAGATATTAAAAATGTCAACTTTAAATCTAAATTTACAACGTATGATGCGATGTCCTTACTATATATTATACTTATGATCTTACACTTCGGGTCATCTGAATTTTATCTCCATAATTAGTGTTGGCTAAGTCATGAAATATTAAGGATTTTTTTGTATAATTTTTTCATTAATTGTTCTAATTGTTACAACTAATAATATATAATAAACTTTTGATAATGCTCAGGTCATTTAAGAAATATGACAAAATCAACGAATGTTAACTATGTAACATGTAAGTAAAATATTAATTTTAGATTGTTTTATTTACCTAATTTCGTTATTTTTCCCCCGATTTAACTCATTTCAATAGAATATTTTTTGTCATATAAAAATTCGTCGAAAATTGCAATATTTCATAAAAAAGATAAAATACTTTTTTCAAAAATAACATTTACTTTTTCCAACCCATTCAGAATGGATTTATAATACATAATACATAATACATGGATTTATTCATAATACATTTGCCTTTCACTAAAAAGACAATATTTTCATATTTTCAAAACGATAATTAAATTTTAAGGAAATAATTGACATAATTATTGAAATTTACTTGAGTCCTGCCAATATTTCGACAACAGCATTAAAATTGCCAATATTGAAACAAGATACAGCAAGGCGCACGATACAGGAAAAGATTGCCTTCCTATCTTCATGAGTCGGTTGCGTGATTACCAAATGAGTAATCCAGGAGCTCACCTGATATTTACAGATGTTAAATAAAAACAGTAAGAATTAGAATCATATTAAAAGATTCTGTTCTAGATGGGACCCCCTTATATAGCATGATACCCATTCTATTTGGAATGCCTTATCTCACGTCGCCTTATCATTATATGTTGGCTTTTCTAAATTTACTTTATTCATAAAATCGCCTTTCGTCTTTTTTATAAAAATATATTTTCATAAACTGTAATTATCATATTGGTTTGTTTCATTTAATAAAAAATACAACATCTATTCAAAGACCGCTCATATTTCTTTCGAATTTTATATAATAGAACGTACGATAAAATATCTAAAAGCAAAATTAAAGTCTTTCACAAATTCAAAGAAATAATAATGCCCTTACAGGATCAGCATAATGATGGTGAGTGACATCAGCATTTACTAAACATTGCTGCAGTCGGAATCTTTTTTACTTTGTACTATTCGAAAAAATGAAAAATTGTGATTGAATGTGGGTGATAAGCTCTTTTCGTATTTTGCTGCTATTTTGTAATACGAAAATCATGTAGTGTCTCATGTGTGCAATCGAATTTTAACGGGATATTTCTGTGACAGAGGATCTGACGGCAAAACTAATTCCGAGCGGTTATAATCCATCTGGATGGAGTAGACGCCCTACCTAAAGCTCTTCTATTGAATGCATTTTAAGGATTTCTACAGAGATGAGTTCAATCTAAATTCTGAACGTGACTCCATAATATCTTTTGTGAAAAATTAAAAGGTATCTACGAATTAGACGGTGTTGGAAATAATTGGGAAAATGTTTTAATAACGACATTAACAAAAGGTAAGACTAAATGATATAATACAAATTACCCCTTTAAACATCTAATCTAACAAGTTTTAATTATGAGATGTACAATTAAAAGAAGAATTAAAATTATAATAAATTATAACACTAATTAAAATGTCCCGGTTAACTATAGTACAATAACATCTTTAAAAATATATTGTAATTGTAATTGAAATTTAATATTAGTTTTTAGCTTTGTTATTTTATATCGTTTATATTTAAATTAAAAAATCATTTAATATTTTATGTATAGTTATATTACTAATGCCAAAATAGTATTATAAATTAATGATATTGTAGAGTTATTGCAAAATGGAGTATATATCTATACTATATAGGTATTAAGATGAACAGAATAATAAAATGGAACGTTTTATTGATTTGGTCTCTTATGCATGAATTGAATAGAAATCAGATAAACCCTTTGCACAAGTTCGTCGAGTACACAGAGACAATTATTTACTAAACGTCATATATTAATTATGACCAACTTTATCTTCTAATCAATTAAATGCATTATTAATAATGATAGAGCACTGTTTACAAACTTCTTAACCGTTTTCCAACTTGAGAGCTAATTAAAAAATCGTCTATTAAAAAAGAGACCGGTATAATTTGCTAATCTATGATTTCCTTGTCTATTATCAAGAGGTCTATACCTAAAGTGCGTGTGTATACAACTTATACTCGCAACCTACATATCTAACTTTTATAGTATGCTGTGTTTTTATTGAGAATATTATAAGATAAAATTGTTGAAACACTAAAACTAGGATTTCGTATTTTCATTATAGATAAGGAACAAAACATATTTTATTGATTAAAGGGTATTATTTAAGAATAGTTCAGCATAATTATATAAACGAATTATATTATAAATTTATCATTGCGATTTAAAGATATGGGAGAACAAACATAACTAAAACCTCTTTTAAAAAATAATATTCATGTTTTAATAAATAAAATATAAGAAATAAAATTAAAGTATTGATTAAAATAAAGTATAAAGAAATTATTTATAAGAATTTATTCAGAAAACTCTTCTATGTTTAACTAAGAATGAACAATAGAACTATTATTTTGGGAAGTTTAAATTTACATGAAAAGAAAGAGTTCGTTTGAATATACACTTTAAAGCCATTAATATTTAATCACGAATTTTAAAATCACAAGATTTGCGTTTGTTGTTGAAAAGTAACTTAGTTTATATAGTTTGTCGAATGGTTTATGACCTTAATGTAGTAAAACTTTTTTATATATTTTGAATAATATTATCTATTTTTATCAACCAACCTCTTTGAGTCGTGTTATAAGATCCCGAACGGATTTATCAAGTCCAAAACTAGACACCTTGCTCAAGTCGATAGTGACGTACCGAACATACGAGTTCGGCTTGACGGACTGAAATAATCGCAGTTCCGATTGACTTAATAAGAGGGCCACTTCCTCCGGAAATTGTATCAAACTTTGCAGTTCTTCAAGTTCTTGGGAGTGGACCATGCAGTTTTCGATGTCAGGACGGAGACTTATATGCCGTTTGTGCAAGTCTGTTAGTTAAAAAATGACTTCTGTGTGAAATATTTTAGGAGATTAAGACAATAAAGCCAATAGAGACTTGAAAACAAACATCGCTATAAATAATGACGATTATGAAGTAAACAGAGTAAAGTGACAGTTTCTTGATTGTAATTTCCAGAGAAATTTCTAATAAGTTTGCTACAAATTACAAAATAAAGTAAATTAGAAGACACTTATTTTAATTCATATAACTATGAGAATATCTTAATCAGATGTATTAATTGATAATTATTACATTAAAAATGAATAAATTACTTCAAAATATTACAAATTACGATATATACATAAAAATTACTTGCATATATATACTAAATACTGATGTATTTCGATTCAATTTATTGAATTATTTTTTAAATAAAAAAGTATATTTTTCAAATAGTAAAAGCAAACATTTCTAACCAAAATCTAGACTATTTCTATGAATATTCTGTCTCAGCAAGACCTGATCATCACAATCAAGGACATCCCAAAGAGCTGCTGACACAGAGCGCAAGCTGTCCTCAGACGTGCAAGCTAGCAACCAAGACTTGGAGCCCCTGAATTCTAGTTCCACTCCGTGAACGGCCCCGCCCACATGCCAATGTTTAAGGTCAGCGACAACCTGCTCCCGAACTGGGGCCTTACTTTTCTGATCTATCAGGACGATTTTCTCAGGACCGATAGCAAGTAGTCGAGGAACCTGCCCCAAAGATAGACAGACAGAAAGTGAGTGTACACATATACGTAAAGCAATTAATTAACTCATTTCTAGTTTATGCTATCGATTAATCATTTCTCAACAAATTTATAAACTAATCACGTAATGGAGAATTTGCATAAATATATAAAACGATCATCAGTCATGCATTGTTAAATACTATTCTTATTAAATTAAGGAGTAAAATCAATTGACGCATCAACTTTTACTTATTCGTATAACTAATTATTTGTTGTATCTACGTGTAAATGTTATTATATCAAATAAATGATAAATAAAGACTATAATGAACTTTATACTTATACAACTGTAATTTGTTTCAAAATAGGTAATATAGATAATAAAGTTAAATCACTCCGTTACATTTTTATATCAAAAATGTAGAAAATACATCCATATTTTGATGTTATTGTATTTCTAAAATTCATAATTATTTTAAAAATTTAATTAATACATTCGATTTTATTTGTTTAATATTATAGGAAAATATTAATCTACATAAATAATTTTATTTATTAAATCGAATAAATGGTATCTCTTTACTAAACTATTGTACAAAAAGCAATTGCATATTTTTAGATTTTATCGGTTAAGACATAATGCTTAATACAATAATTATTACATATAAAAATGTTATTACATTTTTCGATAAATAAAATTACAATTTTAGTTCTGAATTTTAAAAATTCGCGTTAAAATAATTTTGTTTACTATAGTTATAATGTAAACTATTGTTCAATAACTATTTAAACAACGTTTTCTGATAGTAAAGTTAAAACAAAAAATACTGAAAAATACCTATAAAATTGATATATTACATAAAAAGGTTTACAAAAACACAAACACATTTAGTTTTAGGGATTCTGAAACGTGATATTCGAAGGAGAATGCTGTTTATAAATTATTGTAGGATTTTAATGGAATGATTAATTTTAACTTGACACACTAAGGAAAACTTTAAAACGGATCCAAAAAAGCTAATTAAGTAACGCCAATAAAGGTATACTGGCCATTACACCATTATAGATTGACATCATTATCTTTGAATTTCTTTGATGGTGTATAATGAGAAACAGCCCTTCCTGTTACCATGATAATGGACTTATAACGACAAACGGTATAGAAAATGTTTTTGATATCTTCAATCTTTTATTCATTGTGAAACTATGCCTTTAGTTCGTCAGAAAGAAAAAGATTTCTGGGTGCATATTTATTTTGTCAAGACGGACTGATCGACATTTTTCAAATCCGTCAGAAAAGGTGGAAATATTATAAAACAGCGTCGCTAATCACATATTTAAATGAACAGTTTTCGGTACATTTCTGTGATGTCTCAATAATTTTGTCAACAATAACATAATTCTATAACGAATAGCTTTCACATATCTGGCAGAATTAACTTATTTATCAAAGTTACAATTTGCTTTCCCCCTCAGGAAACGGGACAGATACCATTGAATATTACTTTAGCAATGAATGGGGCAGATAATAAACTGTCAAAGCATGTATCCACAACAAGTTGGATCTTTGTACAATGAAGAAACTGTAAGTGCCTGATATTATACATACTTCTCGGTCCATAGTATCTATTTTCCTCATTCGAATACAACCCTTTATACTTTTCCTTCTTTGATGTGACCACAACAATTATTTACAATTCTTTATATCGGCCGGGCGGGGATACAGAATGTGCCATATTATGTTTTTAAAATTATAATTGTGTTCCGTAAACCTATCACTATACCTAAATGACCATGACCATGCAGACTGATTTGTCATCTTTTAAAAGTCGTTAAGGTGTTGATTAAATTGATTTCTAAAATGATAAATCGTACAAATTCTCTTGAAATATCTGAAGAGCAAAATCTGATTGATAATATTTCAACAATTAGTAACATTTTCTGATGAACAATCTGTAATTTCTATACTCTTACTTTAAAGCCACTTTCCACCCCCAGATCACATCTTCTAGCCACCTTTTCCGGAATTTACTGTTTGTCGATAAGATTTCATTGATTTCTATTAAAACAATTTTAATTGTTTCCAGAATTTATCCATTTCCAATTTATTTTTAAACTTTTTTTTTCATTGAATATGAAGATCGTGCTATTTTACAGTAAAGACAATTGTATTTAGAACTGTTTTTTGTGAGCTGCAATGTATTAATAATGACAACGGGAATTGCTTTATCGGAATCGTTTCTCAATATTTATGTGAACTCATTTGCGTTCCAATAAAGGTTGATACAATTTTTATTTTAAAAATAATTAAGCGACAAAATAATATACACATTTTCTCATAAATATGTTTATATTTTCTTATAACTTAACTATTGTTATACTTTCACAAACACACACTTCTAGTTCTTAAAGTCCTACAGCATATAACTCCTCTTTGCTAATAGCTCAAAACAAAGAATTTATTTGCGATGAAAATATGTTGATCATACTGATGTTAATATATAGATGCTATTAATTGATGTTATACTCAACGAATTCTTACAGTCAGAGAGCTACTGCAGAAGGAGAAAATGAGTTGGAAAACAGGATGAAGTTTATCAAGCGTATGTACCGAGGTATTTATATATCCTATTCACACTTCTTATACAGTATAGTAACTTACATTTCGATGAATATTTCCTCGTAAGATTTCCTTGAGCTGATAAAGTCGACAGCCAAAGCCGGGGAGATTACGACACAACTTTATGTAAAGTTGTTTTAATTTAATCTCATTCTCATAAAAAGGAGTATGCCAGAGTTTCTTGTATTTGTCCTATATATTGAAAAAAATATTTAAAAAAATTTAACTTAGGATTGGTATTTTGAAAATATAATGTAGTTAATTTCATAAAGATTAAGATTCTTCAGTTTCACTTACGTTTTTTGGACTAATAATATTAATAACTGATAACCATTATAAAATGAATGAAATAATTTATGTTTTTATACAAAGAAAATTAAAAGTCAGTGTTACAGAGAATCATTTTGTTTTGTTATTTTTCATTATGTTATTAAATAAAGGTTTTAAAGAAAATTGTATAATTTGCTATACTAATTTATACATCAACGTAAAAAACATTATACATGTATCCACTAACTAGTTCAACATTCGTGTCCCAATTAGTAGATAATTCATGTTTGTATTTCAATTTTTGCTATTTGTATGTAATGATTTAGTGGTAACCATTATTTGTTTTGTCACCTATTTATGTTCTAAAATTGTATCGTTTCTTGTTAACGATATTTAACAAGAAAATGGAATATTGTGAAAATATTATTTTAATATAAATTTCATTTTTCTAAATGTAAAAAGAATTTGAAACCGTTTTTTTATTTTTAGATTCGAGTTGACATCAATATATTAATTAGTTTTCTAGACAATTTTTAAGCTTTTTCAGTAAAATATTAAATGGACTTATTTAATATGGCTGAGTGTGTTCGAGTAGCACATAATATAAATATATACAGGTAAAATACAAAAGTAAAATAAAAGTAAAATAAAAACACTCTCTGAAAAATATAAAATATTAGTAGTAGTAAACACATAAATCCATGTCATCCGTTTCAACAACCTTCAAAATCCACACATTATCATAACTATAATTGAGCTATGTCTTTACGCTACAAACAGAAACATAGCCTCACTCCAAAAAAACGTTTCAAAATCAGTCTTTTTGCAAAGTGCACAGATATAGAACAAGAGTCTGTTAATCCAAAAAAATCATAATCTCTTGTTATGATAATTATCATAAAATCAACGGTACACACAAATCTATTTGGACATGCTGGGTTTGTGACTTTTGAATTTTTGTTTTTCCTTAACTAAAATTTTGTTCTTTTCAGAATTATTTTTATGCATTATTACATTATTACATTCACAAAGTCAAATTGTCGAATTGTGTGTAAGTTAAGTATCTTTTGATTCTGTTATACCTATGATAAGTATTTGTTGATTATTATCTATGATTGAAATAAGTGATTTGATATATTGTTTTGAATGTTTAAAATATAAATTTGAATGGTTGTGATGATTGAATAAGATTAATCATGAAAAGTGACGAGTACTGGATGGGTAAAGTATGTTTGTATTTTAATAATCCCATATTATAGGTTAAGATTTTAATAGTTATAATGTAATGAAATGCTTGATTAAATAATAAATGTTCTTTGATTAATAATTATGTATTCTTGTTTGTAATTAAAGATATTAAATAAATAATATAGAGTTAGAAATAACTATAATGGTTAATGATATTAAATCCAACCCATTAACCTTAAACCCTACAATTGGTGATTAGCGAAATTAAATCTAGGAAAACGCCCATAAAGATTTTTTGTACTACAAATATATAAATTCTTTGATCTCATAACTCTTGTGTCATCATATACAATCAACATTTGGGACCGCGCGTGGAAAAATGAATGCTTCAATAAAAATGAATCCCACAATATACGGCAAGTAATTATTGTATATTACATTAAAATAAAGATTCATATATAGATTCTTATTGTCGATAATTCCATAAATAATTATTACAATATTATTGCGATATAATTAAAAATCGTTTGCGATAAGGAGATGGTAAATTTATTCGTTGTGCAAATTTATTCTGTAGATTTATTTATTCGTTTGGAGCATTGCTTTGAGATTAAATGCTTCTTAATTAGATGTGGAGAAAGTTGAATTTTGGATATTCGTTTTTTTAGTTTTATTGCAGTTTTAGTGGATACTTTACAGAGACTATTTTTATTTAACTTTTGTATTTTACCAGCATATTTAAGATCTTGACAATATAATAGAGATTGAATAGGCAAGCAATACTCTTACACCAGTATGCAAGTATAGTCTAATTCTATAGTATCATTAGTTCATATTTTGTCTACTTTTCGATCTTAAATATAATGATAGATTATCTCATGACATCACCTTGATCAAGTCGTAGACTTTATTGGACCCATGATAATCTGGTGGCAGATATCGAGCCAAGATTCGACGTATTTCTCTTTCTTGGCGGTCTTCATCATTGTCGGTGACGCAAGACAGTCTGCTGATTAGTTTGCTGTGACGATGAATTCGACCATTTGCAATGCGAGAAGAATTCATCTTAAAAAGTATGAAAGTGGCACGATACAAATGATATATAGCATAGTGAACCTATTTATAATACGGCTTTTGAAAAAGAAATTACTACCCGGCAATATGTCTTAATGAGGTTATTCATTCGTGGACAACTCTCTGTTGAAGAGATTCTCTGAGTTGAGGCATGAAAATTTGAGAAGTAAAATTGTTCTAAAGAAATTTTTCTTAATTCTGCTAAGATTTCTTTTGATGTTAATTATTTCCAATCAAATTATAAGAAAGAGCAGAAGTCTTAAATTTGTCAACGTAAGGAGGGAGCTATGCATTTCTATTAATATTCTATATCGATGAGAAACTAAGCATTTAGAGAAATACTTTACTGATATATTAAAAACGATCACAATGACAGAATTTTTTAAAACAAAAAACGTAAATATGGTGATCATGGAGTCAACTTATAGTATTTTATATAAGGCTGCAATTGTATTTTTGTATTTTTAAATAGAAAACGTATTTCTAATCTTTAAAATATATTTTGTATATCCTTTATGTGCATGTCAAAGGTCAAAATAAAGTCAACATAAATTATCATTTTACTAAACGGACTTAAAAAGACCTGAATGAAATAAAAACTTAATTATTCCCAATATTGTAATCAAATATTTTTTCGTTTACATTTGAAATTTATAAAAGTTATTTTCCCTGCAAAATTCGGATACTTTTATGTTAAAGAAATAATTCGGTTAATGTTGAAAGGATTCCACAAGAATAGTTTTGTTTCATCAGGAATTTTTTTTAATGACTTGCAATTTCTCGTACATTTAACATGAAACATGAACCATTTATGGTTATAAATTTATATAACATTTTTCTTTAATCTTTCAAGAGAACCTATATACATGTTACTCGTTCAAAGTAATGATAGACTAAGAATGGCCATATTAGCGATATCCTTTAAAATCAGGTGGCATCAAATTGTAATCTTGTATTCTATAAATAACTGTTCATTACTTGATTAAAATCAATGAAAAAAATGTTCATGCATTTCTAAAATAAAATCAATTATGATAGGTAATGAAAATTTATTGTATAATTAATTGATTTATTTAATTCTGATTGTTTAAACATTTTATAGAAAGCTTTATATAGAGTTAATTTAGAACTATATAATCTAAATTTAATATTTTCAAAGGTATTCAATTTTTATTGTTTTTTGTCAATAAAAAAATATGTAATAAAAATGAAACCTTTGAATTAATTTGGAAAATATGAATCGTTAAATATGAAAAGGCATAATAGGTATATTCAAGCTGTCTTTATTAACATTTTGTTTGCTTACTACTTCTGTTAAGTTATTTATAAACAAGAATAATATTTTAATCATTTACTAAACAAATATTTTAAAATATTTAAAAAGGAAAATGTGTTCAGCATATAACTTGCATATTAAAATTATAGTTTCAATTTTATCGCAGACATTATTTACTTAATTCGTGTACTAATTAATTTTTGTTTAATGGAAAGCATACAATATTTCATAATATTTAAAAATATTTAAAAAGAATTAAAAAAATTAAAAAACTTTGTCTGTTTCAATTTGAAATCAACCAAAATTCTTTTAAAATTGGAAATATTGGACAATTTCGTATTAACCTCGCATTTAAGATATTAAAAACAATATAGTACCTAGCTTAACATATCTAATTACATATTTTTAAAACAAACTTATTTGAAATATTTTATCTCATTAGTAAAATATAATTTGATCTCAAACTAAAGTGGTTGAGTATCGTTGCTTGCTTAATATACAGTTTATATATATATATATATATATAATTTAAATTAATTTAATTAAATTAACGTTTTTTGCTAAATTATATACAATTTTCTGCAGATACTCTTATTGTAATTACAAAATCTACTGATCGATATTTACAATATGTTGAGGATCTACAAATAATTCATAAAACTTCCCATTCAAATCTTAACTAAATTATTAAAGCTTTTTTATGTAAAATAATTATTGTAAAGATATTATAGTTATGAACGTAAACCTTTCAATAAACATAATATGTCGACATACATCCCTTTATTGAAAGATATATTATATTTTGTAAGCTGTTCCAAATATTATCATCTTAATATCTATCAGAATATTGATGTAGTAAAACCACGAAATCTTTACAACTCATGATTAATGGTAATAGATAATTCTCATACCTATTCACTATATTATGTTCTATATATAAATAAAAATTTCTACAATAAATTAATAATTGTATGTAAACATCAGATACGGATATTGTAACCATATATTTTAAACCTATTTAATAATTATAGATTTCGCTACAACTATGATGTGCAGTTAAGTATATTGTATTCCATTGACTCTAATTGGTTTGTTTTAAAAACGGTTAGTCTTCTGTTTTATTTTATTTTAATAACCTACATCGTGCAACAAAGTATCAGAAAGATCGATAAATCAATAGTTTGGTTTAGAAAAAAGCAAGAAAATGCAAATTAATAAAATAAATGAATTTTGAGATCTAACTAAAACAAAATATTTGTCAAAAATTATGAAGTATATTTAGAAACTGTGACACAAAGTAATATCTAAAAATAATTTATATCAAGAAAGTATATTTGACTTAATTTAAAATATCTTTCCAAGTAGGTCTCAGAAATGTATGACATTCTGAGATTTACTGTTCTTAAATTGCTTTTGATTATGATTATTTATAAATATTAATATTTATACTACAAAACTATAATATATTATAATTATACATTTCGGATAAAATATGAAAATTTTGTCTTATTTAACTATGTTATAAGCATATTACGCTATCTTATTATAACGCTTTTAATGCATACACACGTTGCCCCTATATATCAAAACAATTCTATAATTTTAATAACGATATATTTATTTATAATACCTAATTTTACATCATTAAATTATTAGGCTGACATTTGTAAATTTAAAAAATATAAAATTACAAAATATCAATAATTACAAATTTCTATTTTATAATGCAGTAGGTAAAGGGTTTAGAATTAATGTAAAAGAAGTATGCAACATACAAATAGAAGTGGATGGAGCAACATCTGTATATATATCCTGAGACCTATAGGCATATCTGTTAATTATAATTACCGTACGAACTCATTTTAGCTAACCATTATGTCCTAAACCAGATGTCTAATAGATTAAATTTTAGATTACATTAAAAAGAAACTAAAATAAAAATGCAATTAAAACAAGACATTGTCCAATTTTAACAAATTCTATAAATAAGCAGCTTATATGTGTTTCAATATTTGTATATAATAAGGGGATGGTATTATACAACATGAACATCCTTCATCCTATAATAATTCTCCTTATTTTATTATTACTTAGAATATAAAAGGATATCGTGTTACAATTATAATTTTAAAAGATTGAATTAGATATAAACACATTTATATTAAAAGGACTTATTATACTAACCGGTCGAGTAATCAGTTCTGATTTTCGCGTGGAAATGCTCAATTTTCTGTTGACATCGAGGACCAGAGGGTTGACGCGCTCTCTCGGTGGTAAATCAGGATCCGGCCATGCGTCGTCAATGTGCAGATGTACCGCAGCCAACGTGGCAGCTTCGTCCTTGGTGCAGGGAAGGTCACCCGAGGTCACCATTTGCCGGAGCTAAAATCAGTGGAAAAGAAAAAGAACAATATGACGTGGATTTTTTTAAATGCACTTTAAACATTTTCTGAGGTAAAATCTACATCAAAGAAAATGTAAATATTTATATATTGTCAGTTTGTAAGAATATCATAATCCACATCGTGTAGAATTACATACTGTTAAATAGACATTATATAGAAATTAAAGCTCGTTGGGTGTAACTATCAATCAATATTTTGATAAAACACGACATCGTCATCAATTAGTTATCAAAAATTGCTCTGTTATATTTGATAACCTTATTCAGATTACAGTTAATTAAAGAGTGGTAGAAAGATGAATGAAAAGGAGATTGCATAGAAAAAGTTTTAGTGGAAATAGTTTGAACCTTAATATAATAATTAATCGTAATAATTGACAATATAAATGTTACAGAAACAATTTACTAGAAAAGATTTTTTTGTTATATATTCATATTAATATTATATTTTGTTAGCATCTCTATGAATGAGTTTTAAATCTTATAATTATTAATTAATTCATTTATAGAAAACGTATCAAATGAAACAAAATGTAACTTGAGTTTTAATGGCTGTATGTAAGTTTCATGAAATAAATCTTTGTTGGTATTTGTTTTTCTTAGTAAGAAATTCAAGCAAAATCGTTAGTTATACAAAAAAACAATAAGTGTAAATATATTTTAAAAATAAATATTTGCATGAATAAAACTATTTATAGTAATTGTGTGTGAATTATGTACAGTATTCAGTGAATATTACAATTTCAGATAGAAAAATTAAAATCTGTTACGCTGGTTTTTGTATCCAGAATTTGTTTGACTATTATGCCGGTCGTATGTTGAAAACAAGAAAAGAGGAAATTACCGACACGGAAACAAAAGGATCTAGAAATTGGATCATGTCTTAATTTCAATTTGAAAACCCAATAACGCCATGTTTTATCCTTTGATAAGAGAAAAGATATATGTATATATATTGCAAATCGTTATCATAAACGTAATTAATAGTTATCTGAAACTATAATATTTTAGGATTATTTTTCTTTGTAATATGATTGTTTCTATTTAAATTTTATGAATTATTACTTTATGTAAACTCCTGCGGAAAATAAAGAGTATATTAATAAATTCAAATAATTTCAAACTGTCTGTAATATAAATAATTATAATTAAATTTGTAGAAATATTATTTCATTAAATAATATTGTTCAATTTAAAATATTTATAAAATGAACATGATGAACAAAAAAGTAAAGAAAGGTTTCTTAATAAATTTTACATAGTTGGTTATTATTAATAATCCCTAAAAATTAGGAAGTCGTCAAGTTTTAATATTTTATATAAATACATCCGTCGATATAAGCAATTAGATAAATAAAAAGGATGTATTAATAATTAATCTTTGCTTACAAAAAATACTAAAAATTAATCATAAAATAATTATAAACTTGTCAAATATTTCCTTCGCCTTGTGTTTGAACATTAAATTTGGCAACTTACCTTATTGTATTGCATATTTGTCGCTTTTGTCTTGTCCTTCCCATCAAATGTTTTTGTCTTCGTGATGTGTTCCTAAAAGTATATTTTCTATTAATTTAGATTTACTAATCAAACTTTTAAAAATATATATTGAAATAAAAAATAATCGCAAATAAGTCTCAAAATATATATTTTGAAACTTTTACAATTCTTTACAATTAATAAATTCAACGCTTACATTTGCTTTGATATGACTCCAGAGATTTTGACTCCAAAGTCGTTGCTCCGATCCAAAACTCGAAAATCTTGTTAAGAACTCCTTGACATCGTCTTTAATGAGATGAAAGTCTACCTGACTATATGCCATCCAGGAGTCCAATACGTGGATAGCCGCTTTGTGGATGAGCTCAATGCCAGTAGATTTTTGGGTTGATTGATCATTAAAACAATGTCCTCCGCCCCCTTCAGCAATGCTCGCAGTGGGACAGCAGTAACTGTTTGGACGTTTATTGAACTCTTGGGAGTGAAACACCGGTCCAAAACCACTGCTAGAACTTCTGAGCTCTCTGTTTAAGACATTCTGTTGTATTGATAAAACATCATCTATGGACGTTGATTGCATTTGATTTAGTGGATTTTGTTGATGGTCTGTCAGAGATAATAATTGATGGTTTTGTTTATTTGATATATCTTCTGTTGGATGACGGTGATCCTCAAAAACCAATGGGGAAAATGGTTCACAAGCTGAATGGTTATATTCAGGTTTAGAATAATCAATTTCTTCAGTTATACAGGTTTCAAAATAACAATGCTCAGCACTCAAGTTTGCTGTAGAACTGCTCAAACTCTTGGGAGAATCTTCGGCCGAGGCAATTGTATGTTGTACAATTTGTTTTTCAGGAGCCTCTTTTAACGGTTCCATAGTTTCGGAGTTTGAAACTAGAATTTCTGGAAGGGACGACTCTCTTACATGTCGCCGTTCCTCCATGACGACTGCTGACAGTTGTCTTGTGAATGCAAATGATCGTCCATTTTCAGTTATGTTTGGAACAGAATTAGATCTGGACTGTAGAAGGGAAGGCGAAACCGAAAAGGTATCATTCTGTGAAGGATCAAGAGAAAATTTGGGAAGATTAATTAATTCTCTTTGAAAGTCGAGAAGATCTTTTTGTACACTATCGGAAGGACTGACACTCCCCTTTGGTTGAATTGCAGCACTCGATCGTCGAGGTTGGCGCTTAGCAGAAGAGATCTCCTTTTCTTGCAGTTGGTCGTGAAGTTTATGTGCTTTTCTTTTCAAACTGGTTTTCCATCGGAAAAATCGCCTATGATTACATTCCATAAATGCCACCATCGTATTGTCCTCGTCGTTTTCTGAGCTGCTCTCACATTCAACAGAATCCACCGGGACGTCATTGTTCTCCCAGGGACAGACAATATTAAAACCCTCCTCCTCAGCTTTGGAGTACTCAAAGTGGGTGTAGGAGGGTCTCCGACCCCCGGGATAGTTGACGCCTTCCCCCGCGTCACCACAGCTAGGTGTGGCAGCCGTGAGAATACTACGGTCCAACTCATTGAGTTGCCATGGAAACATGCATATTCCACCAGTGCTTCCACTTGCGACGCATGAACCCAACGTTGTCTTCTTAAGTGCTGGCAACAAGGCCGCTCCCCCAGCGCCTTCCAATACAACCTGTTTTACCAAACAGGACCGCGCGAGAGAGGTCGGTGTTGTCTTCGAGGGTGACAACTGTACAGGGAGGTTGGAGGGCATTTCTCTTTGTGGAGGTTGTTGCGATTGCATTTTATCATCGGAAACTTTTGGATGTGGTTGACTTTTACGACTATGGTGCACACGTTTGCTGTAGGAGCTACCGAACAGTCTGTGATTAAGGAGACGAATGAGGATAAGTGGATGGATGACACTAGGCAGTGATGTGATGAGGGCTTCGCGAAGTTGTTGATCAGAAATATATTCGTAGTTAATTATGTCCGACCCAACCAGGTGATGAATTGTTGTCTGACTCTCGATCATAGGGTGATAGTCACTAGTCTTACTTGAGTCCTACAAAATGTAGAACAAATCATGGTGTAACCAATATTATTTTAAAATGTCATGTTGAAATTATTTTTTAAATAATTGTAAAGCAACCGATACTTTATTATTAACTAAAAAACACACATAATACCATTCTTAAACAAATTTAGAAAGTTCAAAGATTATGTAAAGATGTCATTATACATTCTTTATCTTTTTTTAAAATAAGTGTAAAACAGTTAAAAAAAATAAAACATGAGCATTTAAGATATCTTTAGTTTTTATCATGCATATCTTTTAAAAATACCAACCAAAAATTTTATCAGTAAAAACATCGTTTAATAAGCTTATATAATTTTATTAATATAATCCATAATAAAATATAGCAAGGTTTAAATATATTATACTTAGCATAAATGTATTTGAAAATTCATTTTTATTATGTAAACAGAAACAAATTTATTATTCAAATTATTTACATTATTGTTAGAATTATAATTCGACTATATTTATATACAAGTACTTCAATTAAATGTTCTATAATGCATACATAACATTATTATCACTGAAGTTGTGAATTCATTTTCCAAACTTTAGAAATTAATAATAACTTATTTAGAACTATATAAGAATTTTTTAGTGTTCAACTTAAAAATAAACATACATCTAATTTCACAAAATAATGATTTCTACACCAACTAAACAAAATATAAACGCATCTATTTCTAGATTTCTGTCTACTTCCTAGAATGGCTTCTGTTTAAACAAAATGAAATAATCAGTAGCAACCAAAAAATGGCGTCAGCTGAGTGTGGTGGAAAATGTGGTCGTTGACATGTGCAGTACAATGGAACTGATGTAGTTCAACTTGAATGGGATGATACAGTTGAGAACAATATATGAATGGAATAAAATTAAAATTTTGGTAAAATTATATAGAATCAAAATTTATAGTACATTCAGTTTAGAATTTTTTATTTAAAGAAATTATTCTTCAATATATATAATATTGTTATATTACATTGTAATTATTACAAATTTTTATTTTATAAGTCACAAATTACTCAACGACTTTATACCTATTCTATTCCGCTTCCCCAAACTTGCGTCAATTCGTTAGCATATATTTCTTTATAGGTATACTTTTACTTACCCGCACGACCTCCCACCTCCTCTCCCTATGAGCATCAAGTATTCAGGTACGAAAACAACTGTCAATGACACTCAACGAGAATATTTTTTGCCTGCTATTTCTATACCTGTCAGCCAACTCCTACTTACATCACGGCCTTAAACATAAGAGATTGAGAAGATGCCCCCTTCTTACGTTTGTTACAGATAATACTGTCTTCATATAGTAACCTAATTTCAGGGATCTCGGAAGTTGATTTTTAGTAAAAGTGTTCAAAATATACACATTTTCCAATTGTTTTTTTTCGAAAGAGTTACAAAATTCAGTCTTTTCAGGTCAACAACACAGCTACAACGTTCAGCGTAATTATATATATATTTATATTGCGAATCCTATTTATCCATATTTAACCAAATGGTGTATTTCTTGTGCAACCCTAACCAAATTATACACGCATATGTAAGTTTGATCCAACTTTGACAACAAATCAATTTACCAAATTTATCCTATAAGGTACTTTGTAAAAACTTTTTATGTAGGTATCTCGTAAATTCATTATGTTATATTAATGTATTCTGTTGATGAAGAAATAAAAAATTATTTAATTAAATTATTTAGTCATTAAAGTTACTAAATTTAAATACAAACAGTTTAGGATATTAATCAGTTTGTTTCAAAGATATTTTCCATAAATATGCTTCACTGAAAACATGGCCGTTATATCAACACTGAAAGTGATATATTAAAAATATATTTGTATTAAATTTGATCAATTTATTATATAAAAATATTAATATTTATTGTAAAATGGTGTGCATAAAATTCTAGCATTTGACATAAAAATAAGCTCTAAAAGATAGCGAAATATTTTTGTATCATTTTAAAAATATTGATTTAAATGACTTAAAATAATTAGGATGTCATCAAAATACATTAATAACTCGAAAAATAACAAAACCAAAAAACACTTCCGACTTGTATTATATACCAAAAAGATTCTTTCCGATTGAAATCATTAAAAATACTACTTCGATCGATCAATATATCAATAAAAATACTGTGTGTATTCACAATTTTAAATGATTTTTCCTTGTGTCAGTAAATTAATGTATTATTAAATAATGTTATAACTAGCATCAGTGACTAACTATAACTTCACAATTCATGGAAGTTTGTCTAATCAATATTTGTTTTTATTAGTCTAGACATTTTACACCAACAAGTCCACAAGACATAACCAAGATAATACGTCAATAAAATAAAACTGACTTAAGAATTTGTGAAAAAGAGTTTGGACGACTTCAAGTGTAACTTGTCAAAACCAAACAGATAATTATTTCGACAGTAGCAGTCAAAATATAATGATGGGAAATAGAACCCACAATGGTCGGAGGAAGATAGCGAACTTAGACAATGTTAGAATTAGGTATATCATCACCTCCATGCGAAAAAGAATTGATTCATCATGGAAATATCTAGCATGACTGAGAAATGTCCATGCTATAGAATAAAACTAGCAACCGCTCTCATCATTATTTTGAAATAAACCAGTTTAATGGAATCCTTCGTGGATTGTTTCCTTGGTAACCAGTTGCTTTGATATAATTGATTATAATTATGCTGTGACACGAGTTTATTGTCTATGAAAAACTTGGCTTTACTCTTTTTGAAGGAAAAAATTAAATGAATACACATGCGGAAATATGAATTACACGATTTTAATTATATTTCCTTTTGGTAACTTGGATTCATCTTTGTTTATAGAAGAATGGCTGATATATATTTTAGGAGTGCAATTACGATACGAATCAAACAGTTGGATAAACTATAAACTTCATATAATTTTTGGACAAAAATTGAGTATTTTGATATGAAGAAGAAATTACAAATCACTTGGATATAACATGAGCATATCATATTAAAAACACATTCAGGTGTAAAACCTTTTTTTTAATATACTTTCACTGACCTCAAGCAAAAGTCGAATAAGTCCTTCAACAGAACAAGCCGAGAGTGTTGAATCTTCACGATAGGCAAACAATCGTCCAACAGCCATTTGTTCTATAAAGGCGTCCTCAATATTTTCGTTTGTTAGTAGAGGTACACCATTCATGGCAATTGAATGTGATAGAGCTGTCAAGTGAAACCGAAAAGAGTGTATTCTAAACTGTTTTAAGCATTCATGGATTTATAAAGTCATTTTACGACAATAATTGTGAAATGGGAAATTGTATAATTTTTAGTGGTCAAATCATCAGTTTGATATTAATCGATATTTTAACTTAACAATAAATGTTTAGACCACACATATATGGTTATTATATATTCTAGAACATTACATTATGAGTTCAAATAAATGTTTTATATTGAATATATAAATTATATATATATACTAAATTAGGAAAACCAATTTACTATAAATTATTTTACAATAAATGTTAAATATGAATTTTATCTTACCGGGAAGGTTATAGAGATCAAATCTACCGGCAAGACAGTGAAATTGTCCGAGATAGACAAGAATTCTAGCGGAATGGTACTTGACATAGGGGGCATAAGCGGTGGTATGATTCGTGTAGTACCACTCATCAGAGGGGAGCAAAAGTTGGAGAATACTGTCCGTGATCAATGTTTCGATCATAGTCTCGTGATAGGCAGGGTCCAAAGCGATGCAAGCAATGCATTGGAGGATAAGGCACAGTAGGTGCTGTTGTAGTTCAAAGGAAAAATAAAACTTAGAATTAATAATCAGAATTCACTCAATAAAAGAAATTTCCAGATTTAAAGTACTTATAATATTTTTAAATAAACTTTAGTATGTTATGATATATCCAATGCAAATGTTAGATATAGCGTTAATTGTATATTTATGTTCAAAATCATTGATTATATTTTCCATTTTTTTTCTAAAATATTTTAATTATCATTTATACAGATTTCTGATAAATATCACTATTACAATAAAAATTCACAGCAAATTACACAACGATATTGACACTGTCGCACTGATGAGCACTGTACCGCCAATTCATCTATATCGGAAAACGTTCTATGACATCTGGTCCTGTTTTTTCGGAACATACATTTAGATTATTTGCTAAACGTAATACTTAAATTCGCGATTTTAAAATAAAAGAAACCAAATTCCAATCTTAAAGCTAATCTTAAGTTTAATGAATGAATACGGCAACCGTTAAATATGCTCCTATTCATATATTATACATATGTTTAATAAATTTGCCTCCGTACACGATAAAAATTATCGATATCGTTTTAATGAAGACAAGTTCATAAAGGAAATGACGGCTAGGTAAACCTTTGATCAAAGTGACTTCTTAGTTTTTTAAATGGAAGATTTTTAAACTAAACGACCGATCGGATCATCTTTATATAAAAAGTGTTAGTTTTTATGCAAATTATTATTCTATCGATTTCAGATGAAAATAATAATTTTTGCACATTAAATTTATTTAAATATATACAGTTTCAATAATTGATACATTTATTTATTGAAATTAGCTTATTTAAAACTACTAAAATTCATATATAAATATAATTTTCATGGATTAATTAATAATTTATGGTGTCAAAGAGTATAAATATAACTTTTTACATCAAACGTTTACATCAAACATCTATACAACTATTAATACATTTATAGATACTTCTATACACGAAAATACATGCATAATAACTATAAATTAATAAATATTAAGGAAATTGATACATAATTATAAATAAATACATTTTTTATAAATTTAACAGTTTCATCAATCACAAAAAAATTACATAAAAGCATAAAAGCTTATAATAATGCTTTTTTATATTATTAAAACAAATTGATAAAAAAATAATTCATTTATAGTTGTGTTTGTTACATTTTTATACTTAAAAGTAACTGCTATTGGCAAGTACCTTGTTTTATTTAATTAATTTAACAATTTTTATCAACTATTCTTGATATAATGTATCAAGCAATTTATTATATTCGGATTAATACATATGATATTTGATTGAACAAAATTTAATTAAATAACTTATAGTTATATGAATAAAGGAGCAGCAGATACCTTATGTCAAAAATTAAATCTGTTTTAATGATTATAGAAAAATATTTGTATAAAATCTTTAAATTTCATTATTTTAAATATTTCGAAATTAAAATATCATTTCATTTATTTTATTTTATTTTATACAATAATATAATTCGGTCTTACGCTTAAATTAAATTAAATTATAATATAAAACTTTAAAATTTAATTTAATTTATATTATATAAAATTATTAATTAATTATTTAAATTTAATCAACAATGAAATTTCATTCACAAAGATTACTTAACTGATTATATTCATTGTTGCTTAACCAAATAAAAAGATTATATTTGGAAGGGAATTATAATTTTATATTATAAGCAAAATGTTATTATATTTATTTATATATATATATATATTACTATTCTATTTTTATTGAAATATATATTCGCCACACTTAGCCACATAGAATTATATATGAAATATATCCAACATTATAAGTTTAATATGATTCGATACGATATTGGATTCCTTACGATAATTCAATGACATTTAACATGAAATAAACTATGCAGTTATCTTGTAATTATATATTTAGTTCGTTTTCTTTTTAATTATGACTTATTAATATTATATATTCGTCCTTTTATTAAATTATCAACTCAACCTTTAAGAACTGGATTCTTATCTAAATTATATGTAACATTTGAAGAGCTTGAATTGCAATCTTCTCTGCACATAATTTATTTATTTAGCGACTATCATTTAATCAACAACTTACTGGGTCATGATTCGGATCAAGTGCGTCAACCAAAGTCTTCAAGTGACCGTCGGCCACTAGTTTTTGTTGTATAAAGGGATTGTGACACATTATGGCGAGTATACGAGCGCAAAGAATCTGCGAACAGTGGTGTGCGCAAGACCGCAGCCGCACACTAGGGGTGCACTTGGGCCGAAAGCCAATCGTTCGACGCTGCAGTGTTATCCCACTATGCAGTACGTTGACTACAATGCCCGGGTCCATTTCGAAGAGTTTCTCGAGCACAGTCTTCTTAGGGTGGTTGGTGCCAACCCCTCCCTGTCCACCAGTTCCCCCACGTCCGGTTTGAGCCTCTGTTGAAGTCCCACCCACTGGAGAGGTAGAATAACTGTTGCCCGAAGAGATGCTGTCTGCCTCTCGCTTGGAGGAAAGTCCTGACGCTCCACTACCTGATTCTACACAAATACTGGAGCGATCCTGAATGACAGGAAAGGAATTATTTGATCGTTTATTTTACTGTTTAATTCGTATAATGATGATGCAACTCTTGACAAACTTTGTACTTTTGTATCTTTAAATTTTTTTAAAAATGAACAATATATAATTAATTTAAGTTCAATAACTTCTTTTGAAAATTGCAACTTTAAAAAAAAAATTTCATTTATATTTATAACTTTGATAATTTTGACAATTATACAAAATAAACGTTTTTAATAAATTGCTATAATAAAGTATTGCAATCATAAGGAAGTATATTGCGGAAATTAACCTCATAACTCGTCCCCTTACTGAAAATACGATAAATTTGTTTTAGATTTGAGATATATATTTCATATAGAATAAAATATTATCATCTTTACATGTATATCATTATATTTTATGCAATAGCTTCCTTTGTAGACCTAATGTAAACATGTTTCAAACATACAAAGGAAATGTATATAATCATGCAACTAATAAATTATTATGAAGAAGAAATATTAATAATCTAAGTAAGCAAATTCGATGAAAGACTAATCTTTATTTAAAAAAATTTACTCTCAGATTGAATGACTGAGTTATTAACTGTGAAATGTCTACCTATAACTTTTTTTTAATTGAACTTAAATTTTGTATTATAAGTCTTCACACAATGTCTTGCTACAATCTGAACTTGGTGAAAACGTATGTGACTTACTTTCCGTAGACTATTGAGCGCAGTGACAACAGAATGTCTTCGACCATGTTGTTGCTGCATTGTCTGGTTCAAAACAGCGGTAAAGGAGTGCGATTCATGGCTATCGGTAGATTCACTCTTCTCTCTGCACAAACTCATGATGTCATAAATGGAATGTTTGAAACACACGTCTAAGATCTTATTTATGCTAACAAGAGTAGAATAATGGAGAGTCTGTTTTCTTTTGAGGAGGTTGTAGCAACTTTCCAACAAGTTTGCCATATCGCAAAAGATTTGATACTTTTCGGAGGGGGGTAAGCCACTGTCTTGAAGACGTTCATTACAAGTCTACCAGGATAAAAGGGATAGAATCATAAAAATTACCACATGACAAAATGATATGTACGACCGCAAATTCATATTTTGATTTTAAATAGGTAACTCTATAGGGAAAAATATGAAGTAAATTCACAAATATATTAAAAGCGTAATTTTTGGGGCTGAAATAGAATTATAATTCATATAAAAATTGTAGCAAAAAACAATAAATGAACATAAAATTAAATAATTTGAAAACCAGCTGGACTGTAGTTCTATATATTTTGTATTGAATATAACGAAATGGTTTATTTAGAATGATGTTGTGTTTATCTATTACAATACAAATATGAAAGATAATTAAATAATTGAATTTTGTGAAAAAGAATTATAGTTTATGTGGAGATTAACCAGTTTTTCCGACAGATTTTTTGCATGTTAGTGGAGAAAAATTATACAAGATGGATGACAATAAAAATTTCATCTATGAGATATAACACTAATTACAAATGATTGAATTATACTAGTACCAACGACTCTCTCTCTCTCGGCCTAGGAGTACATTTAAGTCCTTACTTTCCCGATTCTTAAAATATAAATCAATCATTCATAATGATAGATATGACTACAACTTAGACTATCCAAAAATCAATTTTGTCTACGCGTAAGGTGATCGACATCTTTTATTCTTTCCTCGCACATCCCTTCTGGGAATTCCCTGGTTTTCTAAAAGACGATTTATTACATTAAATGTCAACTTTTATTTTACCTATAGAATTTGCATGACTTCATTTCTATATTTATGCTCCCCCCTACCCACCCCCCCCCCCCCTTCTTCACACTCACCCCTCCACTTTAGCATTCCAACTCCTAGTTTCTCTCGTCCTCTACAAATGGTGAAAAGAAAGAACCCTCTTTTCCTTCTCTGCGGAAGTCAATTATCATTGTAATGCAATAAATAAGAAAAACTGCCGGTAGTTTACAATCTAATATAAATCTGTTATTATATAAATTGTCTAGTAAATGTCATTGGTTGTATATATTGGAATGGGAGAAATATTATACGATGGATCTACATTCTATTATGTATAATATATGTTGAGGCAACAATGAGAATGCGCAATGACGATTTTTAATGAAATTATCACTCTTTGAAATACTAAAAACAATTAATTGTGACCATTTAAAAAAAATATTGTAGAAAATAATTTGTAATTAAAATTATAAATACTCTGAAGTGATGTAAGCTTTTTTGTTTTTCATAATATTTTTCACCCTGTTAACCTCTCACTTCATGTAAAATGTTAATTTGTAATTTACACCTATGTATATACCACACTTTTAACTGCCTTTTGTGTCTCGATTCCCTATTGATACTAAATAATAAACGCTTTAATATTATTATTATCATAATTAGTAATCGCAGTTTATAATTGAGCGTATTTTTTCATAAAATACTTTTTAAATCATTGATTAAATAATGGTACATGTCAATCAAAAAATGAAAAAAATATTATAAAGTTATTTTTATACTGAACTTACTATATAATGACTAAGCCAAAATCAGTTTCTGTATTTTTCAAAATATCAAATATTTCAAACAAACATTTGGTGATTTCAATTTAACGAATTCTAAAAATATAATTTAATAATTCAAGTTACTCTTTTAAATAATTAATAAATAAATATTTCAAGTTTGAATGTACTAAGCAAAATCTACCTTTCTTTCAAATCTAATTTCACTTTAAAAGTCTGATTTAGCCTGATTTTCGAAGTTCTTTTAATCCATTTTCACAGATATTTTTTAAGCACCGTTTAAAACTATATGTTATAGTATAACTTTAGTATGAATTATTATCAAACTATTGCTTATATTTAGCATACGATGAAAAGGAAATGAATATAATGTTTAAGGAATATTCTAGTATTCAGGAAAAAATAATTCATAATAAATCAGAAAGTCGGTCGCATATATAACAACATGAGCAAATCTCGTTTGTATTGATTGACTCAAGCATTTGGATAAATATTTGATGGCTTCATCGCATATATAGTCTTCATGTTTAAAGAATATTTCAATCACTCCGAAACAGTGTGTCTATTCGTGCAAAAAAATAATTTGCAAAGTTCGAATAAGCCAGAAATTGAAAATTACTCAGAAAATGGGAAAATTGGCAAGAAACCATTTTATTAAATTAACTACAAATCAAATATTTTTTCAACAGAATAAATAGTTGAATTATTTTAATAATCAAAACTTTAAAATCAACTCTGTTAAGTTTGTGCGTGGCTAAAATAATTGTATTTATCCGATTCTGCATTTTGCTATTATTCCGATTTTGAAGTAAGCTCAAACTTGTTTGAAATTATTTTCATACTCTTAAAAATTTGTTTTGATGGCTCCCGATCCCAATACATATTGTCTGCCAAAATATTTGATAACATTAAAAAAGAAAATTGATGTTCAAATGTGAGAAAAATGTAAATATCTTCCTGCTTTTTAAAATTTGTTTACGTAAAAGCAATTAGGAGAAGCAGGAACAATTTGCTTTATAAGGATATTTGTAATAATATTTTACCTATACCCAGAGGCTAGATGACTTGACTCATGACAAATAAACAGTTTCGCTGATAGAGCATCCTATATATCAACCCGAAGTTAACTCACCATAATAATTTGATTGAAGAGTTTGTTGATTGTCAGATCAAGGGTGCTATCTCCGCTGGGATCTGATAGTGTAAGGAGGCCCTGAACAAAGGAGGATATGCCTTCAAGTACGGAGCTAATGCATTCGTCGTTGGTCGCCAATTTCGATAGGATTGCGAGAGCCTTCTCCGCATCTTCCAGACGCATTCTCTCTGTAAAACAAACAAAAAAGGTGTTCAAAGTCAAAAACTTGAAGTCAAAGTGCTCACCGTGTATTTATATATTCGGCTATATTTTATTCGTTCAGAAAATGCAAATTTTGTTAATATATTTTCGGTAAATTGCAATTTTTAAAATATTATCGGTGTCATTACCTTTTCAAAAAAATAAAATGTATATTTTTAAACAATATATAAATATAACATGTGATATGTGATATGTGATATATAAATATATTTGGAAATATGACTAATTGACTAATAAAATATATATTTAAATATTGTAACTGAAAAAAGCAAATCATAGTTTGTTTATTTATTTACATGTGGTCATAGTTCATTTATTTATTTGTTAATTTGTTTGCATGGGGTTATTGTTCATTTAAATATAATATTACAAATTTAAAATTCTTTTTGTAAATCATGTTTGGGAAACTGTTTAATTTTCAGAAAACGCTGATCCGAAAAACATTTTTTTCAAAGATAGCATTTCTATAACTGAAAAGTGAAATAAATATAAAGTTGAACTCTTTTATAAGTCCACTTTTATTAAATTCATAATAAAATTTTCGTATTAACTTTCGATAATTTATTTCTTTAGTGAATTGACGGTAAAAAAAGTATTGAAATATTTTTATAATATTCTCAATAAATATTTCTTTTTAAACTTTCTATTCTTATGAATAATTCTCCCTTTTAAAAGTTCATTAAGTTTGTTATCGCCATTTTAAAGTAGTTAATTACAATAATTAATACTGACACATGCGAGTGCACCATCGTAGAAATAATTTTAAAAGAAATTTCTAGATGTTCACAAATTCTTACCCGCCTAGTGTTTAGAAACATTTTGCTAATTATATATTGAGGTAAAGGAATAATTTCTTAGGCTTCATTTATAATATCTTAAGGTCGTTGTATTGTCAAGATGCCGATATTTCATTTTTTTCTAATTTCTAAAAACTTTAAATAAATTTATCGATTAATTTTTATAATATGATAAATCAATATTTTTGAATGAAGAAGATGAGATAGAAATGAGATAGAAATGTTTTAAAATACTGTACTGTCAATGTTACTGATGGGATTCGCCATTTTATTTCGCTAAATTGGGCATTTATTTTCTGCGGTATTTCAATATATTTGACAAAAAGAAAATAGTTTCAAATATAAATCAATGATTGAATTTGATAATATTTATATTGTATCAAACTTTAGGGGCAGCAATGTACCAGCAATCTGACATCAATCAATATGTATTACGTAATAAAGTTTAACACAATATTAAGAGTATTAAAGGCAGCAATATATTAAATTTAATATATTGATGCCCTTTAAAACTCTTAATAATAGTATATTAATATCAATATTATAGATATAGAACATTCTATTCTATGTATTATCCTTAGTGGTTTAAGAGTTATTAAAATTAAAACAAAATTACTCAACAAAGTGATAAACAATATTATATATACACACCCTCCTGTAAGTAAAATTGTTTTATATAGTAAGTATAAAATATTGCTTTTATTCATAACCACGGCTTATCATTAAATATTACATCAATATAATGTACTTTTGCAGAAATTTGACATCAGAACAGGTAATCTCTTACTAATCAATAATTCCTTACAATCTTAGATCGATAATATTATCATCAACATTCAATAGTGAAAATATTTATTCCATTCTCATTTTGCTATTAATGATTAATTAAGAGTTAAACATCATTCTATGTAATTAAGAAATAAAGGTTTTGTAATTTGGGTATTTTAAAATAAAATTAAACTTAGTCACTGATTGAAACGTTTAATTATATAATGTTTTATGTTCTATATTTAATAATTGATGTTTGAAGCTTTTTGGAGATTTTTACTTTCAAACGTTTAATCCTTTTTTAACTCTTTTTGATTTAGAAAAAATTCGTTGATTTAAGAAAACGTATTTTATGGAGGAATCTTTTTTTATCAACACATTTTTAATTATTGTTTTTAAACATTTTTTTTTGTTACAAATATGGCGCCATTAAATATAAAAAATAATTGGTAAGCTTTATAGATTTTGATATTTTTATGCTTTATCGATTTCGACTTAATGAAAGAAATATTTTTCAAGTTATCATCATTAATATTGAAAACTCAACTAATGTGTAACGCAACTAACACAAAAAGAAGGATACTTATAAATTTATATCAAAATTAGTCCATTAAGCTATTATATGTAATTAACTAAAATAATTACGGGGAGAAAATGATGATGTCATAGATACACTTATAATTAGTAATTTTTGATTAAGCTGAAATGAATATTTTAACTAAATTATAAAAGACAAAAGAAAATTTACTTCTTTTATATATTATTTAAAAATCTATTTAAAAGATATGTGGATTAATTTCTTTAAAATAGAAAAAAAAATGTTATATGTGTGATCAAAACAATTTTTACGAAATATAAGCAATCCGTATTTTACAAGTTAAATTATTATTTTTAAATTTAACCGATAAAACTGCAATAACATTTCTATTAAATTAGAATCAAAGATTAACATAATTTACAAAATTTTCGACAATAAGTCTTTTTCAAAGTAAAACAAAATATTTAAATGCTATATATTATTTAATTTATTGTATTTTCACTATTTAATTAATGTTTGAATTTAATATTTATTTATATCAAAATATAAATTAATAATAAATATATAAAAAAATCTTTCAAACAATATTGTCATATTATTGTAATTGTAGTAATTCTTTTCTTTATTTATATTTCTTTCTAATGTGAAATATTCGTTAACATTCACGCACGCTCGCTATTCTTATTTTAATAATATAAGTTAACATATTATTATAGAATATATATATTTATGTCACGATAAATGTTTTCTTATGGGAAATTTTTAGTTTTTTTAATAAGTGAATTGAAAAAATAATTAATAACACAAATAAGACTAAATTTTTTCATAAAAAAACTTTTTCTGAAAAAATACAGATTTGAACATTTTACGACATGCTTATCGAAAGCTCCATAAATTCCAAAAGACAATAAAACTAAATAAATTAAGAATTTTCATCCATAATTTAGTTTAAGTGAGAAGGTAATTCCTTCATTTACTAAATTGATTTCAATTGAAAATATTCTTATTTTTACATTTGTTATATTTCTGTATAAATAAATTTATATGGGAGGTTTCTATTTTTCCTTTTTTAATACTACATAAGTTTGCAAAATAAAAATGTTTTCTTCGTTTACAGACTATAGATATCTAAATTAATTAATAAGACTATATTTGGTATTATTGTTATCAAAAATGTATAAAGGTTTATTACAGTTATTATTATTTACTAAAAAAGTTATGTTTTTTGAAGTTATTTTAACTGCAAAACTTATACTAAAATTTTATTTTATTTTACAAATGTTATCCTTTTTAAAGTACTACAAGTGAAAACCAGTGTTTTATATTGTTTTAATATTTTTATAAAAATAATGAAATTAAATATTTATTAAATTGTGAAAAAGGGTCCCATTGAATTTAATAGAGCAATTTTATTAACTATCAATAGAAAATCACCAATTAAATAAATAAAATTACTTTCATCCAACCAAACGTTCTATTTATTTCGTGTCGTAAGTTTAGTTATTTTAATTGATTGGTGACAATCCTTCTACAAAGTTGGTGTTAGTACTTCATTTACTTATTTCACCCCCAACAACTAATCGATTATACACATATAGAAGAATGTCATTCCGATCCAAAATAAACGTGCATATACAATTTGTAGCGACTAATACTCGTAAAGTTCAAAATCAAGAATAATTATTGAATATATTTTCTTATCGAAACTGTTATAAAGACAAACTAAAAACTGTCTTGGTAATTTTAAAATGAGATCATTATTATTCTGAAATTTAGTAGATATAACGTGTTAAGCATACATAACTGCATCCTAAACTATTTGGCCATAGTTATCAACTTTTTTCGACATTATTACGTGATGTTCTCTACATTTTTTTACTGTCCATTTTCAATTCATCAATGCCCGAGAGGCCGTTATTCAATTCCACCCATACTGTCGCTTCAAATTATTAGAGGTCGTTGATTTAAATAATTCACTATTTTAAAAATACTCCACCGATCATTATAGGTTGTAATCAATAAAATAAGTTCTTTGGGGAATTCTTAGTTAGATCGACTGTAGCAAATTCCCATTTTTCATTGCTGTATTTTTCAAAAACCGTCAAGTTACTTTTTTGTCGAGAAATGATGTATGAATAAATTTTTTAAATGGTTTTTGGATGTATATATATATATATATATATTTGTTTGTTAATATTTTATGTTTTTGATGAATCTTCTTTTTTTGAAAAGTGTGAAATTAAATTGGTCGACTTAATAGAAGATTTTGATTTTGCTACATTATATTTTCAAAAATGTAAACGTTTAAAACAAGTTTTAGTCAAATGTAATGTGCAAATAAAATAGAGAAATACGAATTCAACAAAAAATTATTTTCAATTATGTAAATTATTATCGGTATTCAGCTTTTGATTGACATAATTTTATTGTGAAAACAAAACATATTTTTAAAAGGTTTTTGATATCTGAATTTATGAAAATGAATTGACAATCCATATTTCAGTATGAATTCCATAGATTTTTATATCGTTTAACATAGTTTATTATTATTATTAATAATTCATTGTGTGCACGATCTTTTATTAATGGTCTATTAAAAACAAATAAATAATACGTTAGTGTCATTGACGTTAATGTACTTTGAATTGTGTTATACAACGAAAAATGTGTATTATGAATATAGTTAGAGAAAGTAATATAGAATAACAGAATTCATAGAAAATTTGAAGAAAATATAATATAAAACAAATATTGTTGATTCATTTGCCAATCGTGAATAAGCATTCAATATAAAAGGATTTGTCAAATATTTAACTAATTTAGCTAGAATTAAATTTACGTCAAAGCTGAAAATAACAAATAAAAAAGAAATTTTTGGACAGTATCGATCAGTAAGTGTTTCTCTTTGATGTTATTGTGTTTATAAATTGAGCAAAATTTTCATTTAATTAAATTTAAAAGAATTCTGAAAATTTTTATCGCTAGACATTCTTTTTGTAGATAAAAAATTGGATACTGTTAAAATCCAGAATAATATATTGTTTCAATACAAACATTTTTTTATTTTTAAACAAATCATAAAATTGTTTATAAAAAGGTCGTGAATGTAGACTTTTTAAATGATTTGAACACTTTTTGTTACGATTATACTCTTTTTATAATTACGATTATAAGATACTCTTTTGAAATAATTTTTACACTCTCTTGAAATGTATTCACTTTTTACATAATTTAGATACTTTTGCCTGAATTTAATCTCTTTTTCCATGAAGGAGAGACATGTTCTATGATTTAAGCATATTTGGAATTATTTAGACAGTTTTGCATTGATTTAGACACCTCTGTCATGATGTAATCAGGTTATTATATTGAAACTATGATAAATTGAAAATCCGATTTAAAACATACAAAACTTATTTTTAACTTATCATGAATTTCAAACAATTTGTGTAAAAATATTAAATATTTTTTATTTCACAAAAAAATTGCGTTTATTTCTGCATTCTACACTTTGGAAGGCAAGTTTTCCACTTTTAAACGAGCGCAATTTATTTAATATAATAAAATTACATAATTTCTATTTATTGAACTTACCAGAAGTTTCTTTTACCCTCGATCCCCGAAAACTGAATTTGCTGAAGTAGTTATACTGGCGCCGTGCTCCAAACACAAAGGACTAAAACAAACAAGATCACAACTATAAGTGAATGAACATTTTTTGTACATGTTCCTCACAAATTTAGTCGCATATAGTATACCACATCGCAATGCCGTTTAACGCGTAAAATTACTATGTTTTGTAGCCCCAATGGACGACAAACACAACTGAAATGATAAACTTGATATTACAAGTAGAAAAACGATCCCAAACAATTGTCTTTTCGGAGTTGATCTTTATCCCAAAAATGACAAATATTATGCAAAAGTATATTCCATTAAACAGTATGAACAAGATAAAATATGGACTGTTTAGAGTTCTTTTAATATACAGTCTTTCCTTCAAACCATTCTTTTTTATCCGACTCGGAGTGTAATCTCTTCCTTTTCCCTTATTCCTCGTCTCTCTCTCTCTCTTTCTCCTTGCTAATAGTATGTACACTAACTATCGTCAGAGAAAAGAACTCCCTTTCTGCCACTCTTTGCCGTCTCATCCACTCAGTGATCTGAGAATATGGGATCTTCTAGAGTTGGCCATATAGAGGTACTGATTGTCTTTCCTCTATAGACAACAACTGCAATTATTCGACGAGGTCATTAGACTTCCTGCTTGGCATTATAAAGCCGCTAAATCCAATAAGCACTTCTACAGAAGACATCTGCATACGAGGCACCTACACTAAAAATTACAAAATCTTCGTATGTTTTGTCAAAGAGTTCAATTTATGTGAAAGCTAATACTGTAGAGCTATCTCATTTAAGGACCCATCTGATTAAAATAATATTGTTTAATATTCTATAATATCTAATCTATAATTTAATGCGTGTTCCGTCAAAGTTATTGTAAAATAATTCGTTAATGAATCGATTATTTGAATGTAAAATATGTTTTTAAAATATTTAAAATATTTAAACTTTTCCAAAATAATAAAATTTATACTGATACTCTCTTTTTAAATTGTATATAGTATTTTTAATTTTAAAATTATTAAAAATTTTATATTATTTTTATTCATAAAAATTAGTATCTATAAAAAATTATACATTTAAACATTTTTTTGTGTAAAATATATTTGTATATATATTCGGAGTCTGTAGCATTGAGACTTTAAAGAAAACGTTTTCATTTATTTTTTATTCAATTAAATTTAAAATTATATAACTAATAGTGTTGGAATTAAATGAGGACGTAATTTTTATCGAAAATAAGAATAAAACATTAAATGAAGGATAAATATTTAATAAATTGTATTTTTCTACTTACTACTATCTTTTAAAAAGTAGTATTTTTTATAAACTAATAACGTGTAGATGTAGATATAAGCAATGTTGCAATATCTTTTTAAATAATAATAATTTACTGCTAAGGGAATCGCTTAAATATAAGGTATCTATCTACAAATATTTTTGAAGTACGATTACCATTTTTAATTTTATCTTAACAGTTTCCTTTTATGTTCAATACAAAATTTACAAACATTTAGAAATAATAAATAAATATATTAACATGACTTTAAATAACTTGCAAAACATCTTTAAACAAACTATTTAGAATAAATATAGTTATCATGTAGTAAATTGGTCAGATCCTACAATTTTTTGGCAATCTTATTTTAGGACTCAATCATTACAAATAAATTTTAAAAATTAAATTGTATTACATATTATTTATATTTATTTATTTGTTTAATTGATTATTTTTTTTATTTATTTAGTTATTTTCACATTATTATTTTTTAACTTCGACTTATTATTTTGTTTGATATGATGTTAAGCATAAAAAGAAATGCAGATATGACCCACAGTAATTTTATACGTTGTCATATTTATCTTTGACAAATGAAGAGAACTAGGATAGAATAGACTCAGATTGAACAGTATATGTATGTCAACATTTGTCCTTTGAAATGTCTTCGTTTAATACTTCTAGATGGAACCAGCTGTGAAACAACCACACTCGAAATCTTTAGTATTTTACTCGACTTATTTACAAAGGAAATAGATTCCTCACGAGTGGATAGATTACAATTTAAGTGATGGTGTCGCTTTTAACACTTAACCAAACCTTAACCTACATTCTATATTCTCTGAAAAGGTAAAAGGTTAGCATATTGAAAATCTTGTCTGTATTCGTCTCCTTAAAATATCATAATTGTCTATAAAGAAGCATCAACGAAAGAATTAGTCTTCAAATAGTACATTCAAGATAAAGTTATATTAAGAAAAAAATGTATTTTAAAGAATTGGAGCGAATATATTATATAAATAGGTAATATACAAACTTAAAATACAAAATACACGAATCTTGTTAAAATGATAACTTATTAAATTAAAACAAGTCAAACAAATTAACATTGGATTTTTTTTTAAGGAAATATAGTTTATTTAAAATGTTCAATTAAGTTTTATGAATTATCAATACTTTCTTAAAACGTGTATTATACTTACATGCTACAATGATTTATTTCCATACCAACATATAAACACACAGTATAATTTAATTTGAATACTCTTACCTCTCTATCCTTCGCCATTCTCAAAGACGATATTGAAAAAGACCTCTCAATTTCAAATGATTCACTTTTGATCAGTTGCTCCTTATTGGAACGTTCTTTGAAACTTCTCTCTGCTGAATTTCTCGCTGACCTAATAATCAGTGGTCCCCTATCCGTGCCATCTTCGTCGAGAAACAGTTGTGGTTTCTCGATGTGGTTTTTCGACCTCCAGCCAGAACTTCGTGTCATACGTAGAGACCGATCTTTATGAGATGATACGAAGATACTGGACTGTAACGCTGTCTTCACCAAGCCAAACAACTCCAAGCGCATTACAGGCCACACATTTTCTGCAGAAACGCCTAGCCGATTTTTAATTGAAATTTTTGCTCCGTTCGCGAGCAGCAGTCGCGATGTGGAAAGTTGCTCAAGAAAACGACAACCTAAGAAATGAGACGGAGTGTTCCCTAGAGAATCGGCTATTGTTATTTGGGCTCCGGCATTGATCAGCAATCGGCAAGCTCGGAAGTTATTCAGATAAGCAGCCAACAGAATTGGAGGATAGTCAAAGAAGTATTCCATACTGTAACACGTCTTCAATATTCGTTTCACGAGAGCCACTCGTTCGCTCAATACCGACTTCGTTTCTATGAAAACCTGCTGTTCAATCTGTGACATTTGAGAAAATTTCTCAGATCCGGAAACCTCTTCTGAAGGAATTAAATGAGCTATCAACAATTTATTGACGTCTGTGTTCCACTGTTGGGACCCTAAAGTATTGTTGCCAATTATGTTTGGACTGAATCCACAAACCAGTAACGCCTTGAGACAAGTAATTGAATTGTGCTTAATGGCAAGATGAGTGGCGTTTCGAAATTGGGGCGGAATGTCTTGAAAATTCGTATTTTGATGAACGTCAAAGTGTTTCATCCTAACTGAGGGGGTTAGATCAAACGGTGGACCTTTCAGCTTGCGGACTTCTTTCAGATTGCAATCCTCATATGCTGTTGGGGATGTAGAAGAAGGACGGTTAGGGGTCTTCGTTGTCGATTTTCGTGAGTAATCAGCACTTGCGTGATGAGTTAATAACTCCTCATCTACACGGGAAAAAAGAGAAAATAATGTAAAATGCTATGTTTATAAATAAATAAAAAAAACTTCAATACACTTCCATACACTTCCAAAAATTGCATACACACATATGTATTTGAAAATTTTAATTTCCTAACGATGCTTAGTGGAAAATATTGTTAAAATATAAATATTTTCCTCTTTTCGTAATAGTCTATTGTATAGTTAAAAATTTCCAAATAAAAATTTTTAATTAAAGGGATTACTGAAACCATCTTTTTATTTTCTTTTTATAGGTTATTAATAATACCCGAAACCACGACTATATACTGTCTATATTTAAAAATTTATTCTTATTCTTATATTTTGATCAGTTTATTGACATAGTAATATAAACTGTTCGAACAAGTTTTACAATAGTATAAGTTATCGCATCAGTTAGAAGTAGTTATTTATGTTATCTTGCCGTCATCAATTCAATTGACTATATTACATCCACTTGCAGCTTTTGATTTCTACTTTTGGAATCCCAGCTCTTCATATCTTACTGATACAACATTCCTCATTCCAATTTATTTCGCGGTGTTCCCAAAGGTTCAGTTCTTAGTCTCCTGCTGTAATGCGTTCTAAATGAACCACGTAAATTTCCACATTATTCTCAATTAGGATCTTCATCGACAATTTAATACATGACAACACTTTTAAAAAAATTTCCTTCATTACCGATAGTATTAAATCTTCCAATCTGTATATACGTTAATAAAGCCAACTCAACGACATTTTTGTCAGTTTCGTCTTTAAACCTCCTTTTAAATAAAACACTGAATAAACAAAATTCTTTCTTTTTTGACCTCGGTTCATTGTATCTCAGATAATCTTGCCGCACATTAATATGTTCATTACTGATATAGCCATCTCATCCACAGTCAAACTGCCCGGATTCACGTCGGAAACTTTTCTTTACATTGACAATCAGATTTCTTTTTCTCTTATTAGAATCGTTTTCTACTATATTCGCGAATTTGTACCAAATTATACTTTTTCACAGCATTGATACTTCTAGAACTTTGATTAATTCAACCTAACCTACTAAACTAGAATCTGGAAATATCCTCTACACCGAATGTTCTCACAGTCATCTCTGAAAAGTTCGTCGCATCCAATTTGTTTGGTTTCGCTTCGTTCAGCTACTCACACGCCATCCTCATGACATGTTAAAATTACACTCCAAATTCAAACTGAGCTGTCTTACACATCGGGCTTCTCATGGATCTGTACATCCCTATTTCATAAAGGTTGCATCTAAAATCTCTGCAGGAATACCTGAAACAAACTCGACCTTTATTTTGCAAACTCTATATAACATTACCTATTCCATATTTTCATAATAAAAACTAATTACTTTTTTCATACACTATTGTTAATAGGGTTTTCATTTCTACACTTTAATATTTAATATATTATAATTGATTATCAGATTAGAATTTAATATTGTTGAATAGATCACTATACATGTTGATGTCGTAAGTATGCTCAAGATTTTAAAATTGAAGGAAGACTTCTGGTTGCTTTTATATTAATAATCAATTTAGTAATGTGCAATACTGTATTTTTAATATTCATTTGATAAGCATGAAGTTTTGTGGATGGTCGATATGAATGGTTGTATGTATAATATGTATGTAACCCTTTCTTGATGTTATATAGCCTTCTATTGTATGTAATAAGATTAATATTTTCAATCTATATGATTAAGTTATACATTAGAGATTTTCAAAGTAAAGGTTGAGGGTAACAGATTGTTTGCTGTTTGAAATCAGATTGGTCAAGCTAAATTAATTGATTCTACATTAACTGTCGTTTTGAATTAACCTCCCTAGCTCACTTATCGGTTCTTTGTTATTATGCAGATGCGATTGCTGTACATTATTATAGCTAACGTATAAACTAAATGAATTAGTCTCTTAGTTGCTAAACAACCTTTTAGCGAAACGAACAATCGATCTATATATGGTTTCTAATAAACAGTAACAATTAACTTTAAGAACGACTGAGCTAATTATAAATATATATATATAATTTTCTTTATCAACTTTAAAACTCAATGGTGTTATTTATGGTGAAATAGACTTATTCAAAAGACACTAGGTGACAACCAGTTATTAATATTAATATTATATTATGAACTCACCAATCCATCATCGAAAAACATTTTCTAACATAACCTTAAACTGCATTATACCTAACAACAATACTTATAGTTCATGAAATAAATAATTTATGACATAACTACTTTTCCTAGTGTTATGAATAGGGAGAAATTTTCCTTTTACTGCTAGTATCATATACTGAAAAAAATTAATGACGTGTTAGAACATTTCAGTTACGTCAAAACAGAAAGTTTACAGCCTGTGGTAAATAGTATTGTTTCTATTCATTGTAAATAACTGTAAGATGGTAAGGTTACTGAAATAATTATAAACTTATAGGCTCTATTATATTATTGATAATCACATTATAGAGGGGTAATATCACTTCATTAAGTCAGTTTTATTTGGATAAATAAAATTATTTTTTTCAAAATACTATAGTGTTAAATTAATATAATTTATCCATTCATATATGTAACACTTACGGAATTATATATCAATAATATATATCCATTATATAATACAAGGATAATGCCCATTTAATATATAAATTGATTTTACGTATTATAAATAAAAACTTTAAATTTTCAAAAATATAAATTTTTTAATTTATTAATTATAAATACAAAATTAAAAGTATAAATTGATTTTGTTCAAAAATAAAATTTGATAGAATTAAGTTTGTAATTATTAAACATCTATATAGATATTTTAAATTTGTAATAAATGCTATACCATTCCACAAATTGAACAATTATTATTATGATAATATGAATGTTGCATCTTTTAAATGGTTTAGTATTTTATTGATTTTTACATTTTATAAAACAGGTGTACAAGTCACTTTCTAATTGGGGTTACAATGTAAATAGTTATTGGTTAATAAATTGTAATAGTTTATTAAAACATAGTTATTAAATGATTCCAATCGGATTTTTTAACGCATATGTGTATATTTATAATGTTAAATGTCTTCATAACAGTACAAGTAATTATGCTGACTATATAATCTATAATTGTAAGTTGTCTTATAATCTTCTTCGAGGAAGGTCTATGTATATCTCATTAATGGAATCAATTGTTTAAATGAAGAAAAAAAACTATTCAGAGACAAAGTTGTGTACATACTACATTTTGATCAATCAAATTTGCATTCCCTTTATCTTCAATGACAAACATTAATTTTTAACGCAGAATCAAAAAACGTCATGTTCTGAAACGAAAAGAGATTTGAAGAAATTTTTTGGCCTTGTGACATTTTCTAGAAAATATGTCTTCAACGTAATAATTAGTCTTATGTAAACAGAATTGATTTTCTCTGGGACTAAGTGTACATTATTCAGTTACAATTTGAAGTTTGTCGGTTAGATCCGAAATTATTTAATTAATCAAGTTTGGAAAAATGTTTCAAGGAAGGTTTCTATTGAAGGAAGGTTTCTTTCGGGATGTTATTCCTATTTCCTTGTGTTTAGAATATAAAAAGATAATGTCACATTGTCAATTGGAGATTATATATTTATATTAACTAAAATTTGTCTTAAAATAATATTTATAACAACAGTGAAAATAAATATAGTAAATAATAATTATGAGACACTGGAGACTTTTTAATTCTTTGCAATATATCTTAGTAATAAATTAATACATTTTCTGATATTTTGTAGATATTAAAACCTTTTATCACATATAATTATTATGCAGATAATAATATGCAATTATTTTGTTATCCAAATTAAAACCCTCACTTTTTCTGTACAGATCAAATCAAAACTAAAATGAATGATTAATCATGGAGAAATTCTATAGATTATATTATATCGAATAACATTTAATTTATTTTAGCTAAGGGCGCCGAACTACCTTTAAGAACAAAGACATTCTCGAACACCCCGCTACAATCAACTAAAACTGAAATAATTGAAGAAGAATTTTGCAAAATTTTAACATAATGTTCCAAAAAATTATAATTTTTGGTTTATATTTGAATATATTGACTTGTTAAGCATTTGATTCATTAAAAAAATTTAAAACTAAAAAAAATTATTTTCATTCCATTTATGATAGCTATAACTTAACAACTCTATATCATAGACGTACACTATATAACTACTATATAACTAAAGTATAGATATATAATGTCTATGCTCTATATAGACATTCCATGCATTTGAATTATGCACGTCAAAATGAAAGTCGAAATAGTGTCAAAATATTATATATTCAAATAAATAAGACTAATAAAAACATGTGAACTAGAATTTCTATTTAAAAAATTAGTTTTACATGAAGTCAATTTCTCTAATATTGATTAAATAGAAAATGAATAAAATAATCTTCAGATTATAATGAAAAACAATCATTCGCTTTATGACTTGAATTAAAGTATTTTTCTTTGTTCACTCAGTTTACGAAGCATTAAATTAAAGAATATATATTTTCGTTGAATTCTTTTTATTAGAAACTATTAGCGACTCAAATAACATTTGTGAAAAATAATTAATTTAACATTAGCAATATAAAAAGTTTTATATCGTTCGTTAAATTTGATTAATAACAAAATATCATATTCGCATATTCATGTTCATGTTCACGTATACATGTCTATCATTTCATTTAATGTTATCAATTATTATATTTTGAAATTTATATTGTCATTTGTTTATTTATAGCATATATTTTATTCAAATGAACATTTTCGTACAGCTGAACATTTTACTAAGTGTTATCAGGTAAATGATTTGTTCGGGCTACGAATTATTGAAATATGCCACAATACCAACCGCAAGCAACCAACATTAAGCCCCACAATGAGATGTTGTGTTACCCCCAACAGAAAATTTTGTAAAAACATTATGAATTATCAAATTTGTTAATGAATATATTATGTAAAATATGCATTAATAAGAACATCATTTCATCTGACAGCTCAGAGAGTTGATACTGTCTAGTTCTATTAATAATAATAAACAAATTATGTGATGATAGTATACATATTTAGATAAATAAAGTGACACAATAGACGAAACATAACAATTAGAAGTCACAAAAAAGATGTCCAGACGTCTTTATCCGAGTACAATCGGTTAATTTGGGTAAATATGGGTCTTTTCATTCTATTTAGGTTGTATTTTACGATTATATTTTTGTTATATATATAATGTACTTCTTCGAAACACCCCTCCATATTAAATATTAACGTTATATTGCACTACAATGTAATTTTACATGAAAACAAAATAAATAATTAACGGACTGCGATATCTAATTATTTTTTATTTTGTTACCTGTTTGATAGCTATATGCAATTGAGTTCATCTTTTCCTCTGCGCCACTATCCTCATCGCTCATTGAGTTAAGATCCAAAGCAGTCCTATTCTGTTGAAGTAGGCTCAGGAGTTTGTCCAAGTCATTCTTAATGATTATCGTTTCCAGCATCTCTTCATCAAAGGTTGGCGGGTCTATTGCTGACGACCAGCTCGTCTGGGAAAGCGATTCTGAGGTGTGGGAGCTGTGATCCTTGGTGTTTCGCTTGGCGGTCAACTTTCTTGTATGGGAGCGTCGTCGCTTCCTTTCGGGTACTCGAAGTCGGGAGGAGTTTAAAGAATTGGTTTCGTCCTTGCTGAAGCCTTCCTCCTGATCCGCAACATGACGGGTTGTGTGCAAAACGTCTACAGAGGTTTTCTTCTGTAATACATCGAATATGATTAAGTTAATAATATAACAATCTTCGAATTATGCGCATTCAATTACTAGTAGTAGCAAGTCCGTAGCGCAACAATATAATGAAGCCTCATAGAATAATTTATTAATAATTTAAAGCTCAATATTATACAGTACGAGAGCTCTTCCAAAAGATGCAAAGAAAAGAAAAGAAAAAAGGCAATTAACAAAACAAGATGCCACTGATATTTAAGTGAGATTTTTAAAGTGGAAACAGAAAAGTTTTCAATTTAGCGTTAAAGGTTTCAAATTTCTCAAAGTTTCTTAAACAATATGGTAGGTGTATTCCCAACGTAGAGATGAATCTATTTTATTTAAATATCTATTATTCCGAAATGTAGGTACGCAAAAGGCAAAAGCTCTTTCAACAGTTCGTTTTGTACGCATAATGGGACACTTAAGTATGATTGGGTTTTAATTGTTGTTTTAATTTCTATCAGTTAGTGCTGTAACGCGGGGATAAATTATGAATGTAATTATTAATAGTTTTACAGATTTGACTCAATCTGTGAAATGATATGGTGATGCTTCCGGTGATTAAATCGTGGACTTACTATATATTGTATTTTATATCCATATTAATTGTGATTCAGAAAATAAACTTCGGCAAGCGTTTTAATGCCATCCAAGACACAATTAACCTTTGTAGAAAAATCTCCGGGTTCTTTCAATTAATATAAATTTATTTATTACATTTATGCATTAACACGTCCATCTGAATATTTTAATTACATCTGTATTACGTACTATATAAAAGTCAAAAAGACATTGCGAAAGACAAAATTATTTGATTATTGACGATAATTATGCCACTGATTGATTCTATATTATAAAACAAATTTCTTCTACATTGTTTCATAAATATAAGCAATACAAAATAATGGAGAATATAACTATTGTATATGTATAACATTAAATTGACTTTGGAATAATTATAAAAAACTATATAAATACAATGTAGCTTAAGTTTCAATTATATTTCAGAAATAGGCCAAAGACAAATATACTGTTTGCTATATTTTAAAGAACTATTTGCGACTAGACCGCTAATTAGAGAAAGTTAGTAAATTACTGTTTTTGAGAAATAAAATTATTCAATGTCAACTAATGGTTCTTCAATATGTTACAATTTTTACAATTTCCCCTGTAATCTTAATTAAGTCTATATTCTTTATATAAAAAACGCATTTTTGCTTTAATTATACCGATATATTCACCAAATGTATCAGAAAAACACTCTAACTTAGAATAATTGCATATATTAATAAATATAAATAAATGCAACAAGAATGGTACAAATGTAACTAAAAAAATGAATTGTTATATATGTATCGTTATATAAGAGATGAATTCAATCAAAATAAATTAAATCCCTTTTTGAAGTTATATGATAACTGGCGTCGGCCTCTATATTCAAGAAATATATAAATATGTTTTAAATGTACCCAGCCTATTATAGACACTATCTACTGATAATTTATAGAACTCATAATTGCCAGAAGGAGATTTTTATTTTTTTATTTAGGGATATTTTTTTAATTATTTATTTAGAAGTAATTGTTAAATCGTTTATTAAAAAGTCAAGGTTTAACCATCTACACATATATATATACTGTTCTTATCAATAAATTTTAACATATAGACTATTTTATAATAAATACTTTTATATAAGTAATGAAATAAAATGATATTAAACACAATTTATTCATTTAAAGCGAGTCAATATGTTAATCTTACAGTCAACAGATCAAATCAAAGTAAATATTAACACTGACATATTTTCTGTTCTATATGAAATTCCATCACTTTTAGATGGCGAAATTCAGGGGAAATCAAATTTAGCTGAGGAATATATCATTAATAAAATAGTTTATGAAACTAGGCATTGACCTTAAAATCAAGTTGCTGACTCTGGGGAGACATTTCATATACATGCAAAAAAGTCAGTTTACGATAAAATCAGTCAACTCTAGATTATACAATGAAGATATCAATATTGTCTGTCAATAAGGATTATTTTCAGAATAGATTAATTTTATGTTTAAATTAAATATTTAAATACAATTTTTATTCTTCATTGTTGTAAAAATAACGAACACTAAATGATTTTTTAATTGTTGGTTCAACATTCCTTATTTCTCTTTGGTATTCCAGTTTTCTGAATAAATGTAATCATTGTTGTGAACAGACTTCCTAGACTAAATATATAAGTTCACATGATTTAATGTTCTTATCAAAATGATTTAATTTTTTGATTTATTGTATTAATAATATAATAATTATAAATAGATACTTATTAATACATATATTCAACATTTAGAAAGAATAATTTACTGTTTGAATGATTTGCAATAGTGAAATTGCCTCCTATATAATTTATAAGGGACAGTATATGGAATCGTATACTCCAGTTAAACACAGCATACGAAAAATCTTACAACACTGTTAAAAATGAAATGACAAGGATAGAGATAGCCTGTATGCTCATTGGGGATCACCTTTTGTTTGGGCAACCAGCCAAATCCAAATGTGCTGGTATTCATCAGGAAGCACTATCGTAAGACCAGAAAAGTCAAATTTTCTATTTTCACCCGGAACAACACTATTTAAAGTTAATTTAAAACCTTCAAAAAATTCTATATTTATAAAATGAGGTATAATATAAATATAGTTTACCACGTCTTGTCCAATACATAATGCACGAGTGACAATTTATCTTGACAAAACTTTATTTTCTCTCATTTATGTTGATGTGTAGATACTTTTTTAATTAGAATGTAGGAATCGATCAACTAAAATTATAAAGCTCATATTTGGTATACAAAAAATTAAATGCACTTGAATATACTGGAAATTTAATTATAAACTGAAATATTAAACAGAAAAACGGATAGAAACGGGTAAAAACGGATGAAAAACTTATAGAAATTATTTTATAGAAATTTCAATAGCAGTATTTTTAAAACACGAAACAAAAATAAAAAGCCCTTCCAACAACGCAAACTAATAAAAAATGAAAAATTGCTTCAATTTTATTATCTTCAATCATCGGTTGTACATAAAAATGTTATTAGATACATATTTAATATTTTGTACATATAGTTTTCCGTGGATTTATGAAGAAAAAAATAATAACTGTGACTTCAAGTATAACTAAACATTTTTATAATTTTGTTTAAAAAAGTTTGTATTATTTAAAATAAAAGACAGTTACGGATGTCGGAAAATTAATTTTAGATGATCTTCCATTGAATAATTAAATTCAGTTTGCATATTCAACTTTTTTTGATTAAATTAATTAGTTTAAATTCATTGATACTTTAATGATTATTAAAAGTTATAACTAAAATTTGTTAGATGAAGGTACAAAAATAATCGGAAAATGTAGCTTTAAAGATAACAAATAGTAACAAGTCATGACACATTTTGAATCATTGACACTAATTTTCCAAAATTGTCAGAAATAATTAGGAAACCTATGCGAGAGAAAATTTAATAAAATAAATTAAATTATTACCTTAATTATTAACGTTTTCTATTCAAACTTTGAAGAAATTTCATCGAAATTTTAGAAAGTTTGGATAGTTTAATTAGTATAGAAGTATTGCACTAAATGTTTATAAATTCCGCTATTATCTGTTCACGGTTTACACTTTTAGCGAAATATTTTATAATGTTTAAAGAATATGAAGCAAATGAGATATCTCTTACCACACGTGTCGCCTCGTTAATACTGATCTCGGTATTTCTGCGCCTGGACTCGACATTGGCTGGACTGCTAGTCCTTCTCTCTACCGATTGCAGATGGTCCTGATCCAAAATCATATTTGAGTTGTAAGTCTCTGGCATTGAGTGAACTGAAGTGGTGAAGGTTTTTGGACGTGGAAGATGCAAATGGTGTTTACCCTCGTCCATGACTGGCTATTTATTTGTTGTGTGTTTTCAGTTTGATAATTAGTTCATCTGTAGGATAAAAAAAATTCTATTGAAAAAAAAGAATTAATAATGATACATTTTTTATCTTGCATGAATTATTACATATTTGATTACAGTTAAAATCTATTGTGCAGTTTTAAAGTTATATTCGTATAACTTTAAAACTATTTAAGTAATTTTAAATTGGCTAGTCAATAGTATTGTTATATATAAAATAGTATATTGATCCCAACTTGCATTTTTGTTTCATATATGTTTATATACAATGTTTTTTTTAATTATAACTAATTATTTTATAGATTTTCTTTTGCTTGTTAACTTTTCTCGATTTTAACAAACACATAAATCTAAAATCTTGATATTTGGCGTTTTTAATTAAAGAAAAATATTTTTCACAATGTAAAGTATTTAAAAAGTATAAAAGTAATGTTAAGATGCAAACTTATGAAATGTTTATCTGAAACCGAAAATACGTTTGTGATTAAATTAACTTTTGGGTACAATCCTAAAATAAATTCGTGCAGGATAAATTATTTATTATAGGGAATATTAGTCGTTAAATATTACATAGTTTTGCTGAAATATTTCTTAATTAAATATGCTTGTTCGAAATTTTTTTAATAATTTTTTAATAACTTTTTGCAGAATTTCTTTTTTTTAGATATAAAATTAATTTTAGGTCAATTAAATTATATATTTTTGTTTATCATTCATAATACGATGATATAAAGTAACCAATAACGAAAATTTATAATTAAAAAAGAGTTCCAATTCCACATTAAATCTAATTAATTTATCATTAAATCTAATTGACTTCTCATGAAATTAAATCAAATTAAAGGTTTTCATTAAAAATTATTACTAATTAGATTTAATCATAAAATTATTTAATGAGAAAGTCGTATTGAATTTTATTTGAAGGGCGTATTGAATTTAATTAGATTTAATGATAAGTTATAAAATTAGATCTAATTTTGAATTATAATACTTTTCGTAAAGGAATAAATAATATTTAGAGATAAATTTTATAACTGTAATCCGGAAGCTTTTAATGTATTCTCCTATTAACTAGTTGGTTACTATGACAATATTTGAGCAATTTTGATACCTTGGTGTTTTAAGCTAATACTACATCAAAGTATACAGTTTACATATTTCTGGGAGGTTATTTTCTTAAGACCAAGTTAATCTTTTCTTTATTCATTGCATCACATTTTTTATTAAGTTTAGTTTCCAATCATGTACATTCAATACTTCACAGTATACATCCATATTCCTCGTAAATTTATAATAGTGATTCAGCAAATATGTCCTAAAGAAGAAAAATTGTTTAAGTCATCCACCTAATTCGGTAAATATTACAAAATCTTCAACTGCAGTGTAAAATATATTATATATAAAGAATGCAATCTTACAGTTAAATTTAAAGATAACGGTGGCCAAGTGATTTGTACTTCTGGCTTTAACAAACTGTTTTGGGCAGCAGTTTTGAGCTAATTATTAAATGATTAGTTTAAGCTAATGGAGAATACTTAATTAAATTAATTATATATGTACCCTGGTCAGAGCATGTATGCAACAAAAAATATTAATTTTATTATGAAGGGTAGATAGACTAAGACAGAAAATATAAATCAAAATATAAATGTTTTCATATTTATTAAGACCTTATGTTTTAATATTTATCTTAATCGTGTTTTTTAACAAATTATGTTTTGTCAATTATAATGATGTAAGGATATATCTTAGAAAATAATTTAATTTTCCCTCATTCATGAAAAAAAAATTATTTATATAAAAAAATATATCAAAAATAATAAAATTTAGTTTATAAATATATGATTCAACCAAAATCTTTATAATTTAGGTATATTAAATGTTGTTATATATATTTAATAATTTAATGTTGAAGTGTAATAAATGCAATCATTACAATAAAATAATTTCATAAAGTTTTGATAAATGCAGAAGAAATAATTCCGTTTAATTGAATGATTTATTTACACTTTCGATTATATATTGGAATAATTGTGTGCGTGCTGTTTTCATGCACCTCACTTTTCAACCCACACATTATTTTCACTTCAACCGGACGTTCGATTTTTCTGTATATATTTAATATATTCACTTCAATCATCCAAGAGTTGTTATGTCTTTAGAAGTATTTCGACCACTGAGGATATTCTAAAAAATTTTATAGTTCAGAAGATGACAATTATGCTAATATATTGTCGGAATATTGTTTGTTTCGATGTTTCAGATTTTTGATTTATTTTTAGACAAGTATAATTATAGTTTTATAGTACAATGAGCATTAACTTAATTCACCATATATATTTTATGGTTTTTATTATTTTTATATGATTACCAAACGCTTTCTTTCATAATTTAAAAAAAGTAAGATAATCATGTGTTAAAACGTGTTTAAAATTAATTCACAAAATTACAAAATTAACTGGGTTAACATTTATAACTTTAAAAGCTTCCATGACTTAGGAAATTTTTACAATTACGTATTTAAATGCTATCCTACTGTTTGTGTAGCAATTAGGTCATGTATGCCTTTTTTTAAGACAGTTTCATCATTGTATATTTCGCAGTATTGATTTAATTAATATTAGGTCAATTGAAACATCAAGTTCCGTTTCCTTATCTTAATTACCTCTATATAATTATCTGAATTGAATAAACTCTCTAATTAATTAATACACTTTCAGAACGTTAATTAAATAGATTAAATATAATCTTGAAAAATATAAAAATCAATTATATAAATGAAATAAATTGCAAAGTATATATCTAATACGCTCTAATGGTACCTCTGGTTTTAAGTACTTATATATTATGCAAAGTAACTAATGTTTGATAATATTGTTTCTGTAATGACAATAATTTACTTTCTACTGTTCTTTCAAACAACTTTTCTCGAAAATATTCAAAGAAAATGAACATAGAAATTAGATTTTATAAATCTCTTTCAGAAAAGATAAATATTTATGTTGACAAATTCGTAGACTTATTGCTAGCATCTAAAAAAATCAATACTCTTTCTTCTTCCTATATTCCAAAGTTACACTTGAGATGCGATGAACAAAAGTGGTTAAATTATTCAAATAAAAGCAATTATATTTTTTAACTGCGGAAATAAGAATATTCATAAACAAAAAAGTTTGGAATCGGTAAATCTGAATGATATTAAATTTCAGAATATCGATTGATTGTAAATATTTGCTTTAAAATTATGAATACAAAAATTTATTGTGTAAAATTAAAATAATGGGAGGTTATAGGTATTTTGATTACATTGCATACATCAAAATTTTGAATACATTGAATACATCAACATTATGAAAAAAGTTTATAAAAAGAGAAACTTTTAAATAAAAAGCGTTCAACTTTTAGCTGAGTCGATATGTATAATTGTACCAATAAATAAAATATGGCAAATATTTTATTATATTCAAAAGCAAATTATCATTTTATTTGGTCATAAGCAAATGTTTAAATATAAAAATTACTAATTTCATAATATTTTGTATAGGTATGATCATTAAAAATAATTACTTAAACGTAGGTATTTATTGATTTGACCAAAGTTTAATTTACATTACTATCAGATAAGTTTTATATGAATAGATTCTATGTTTTATAACATTTAAATATAAATAACTATTTTAGGAATATAAATTACAAAGGTGCTTTACGTTTCAATAAGGCGTCGATCTTTAAAATGTAAAATATTCATAAGTCTTCAAACATATACTTTTTAAATAATGCTTGATTTGCGTGTCAAATTCTTAATGCTTCGGTTTTAATTTTACCACAGCTTCCTCAATAAATCTTTTCCAGGCTTCTTTCTGCTTCATGATATAATAGACACGATATAGTATGTAACTTTATTTACTAAATCACAGTAGAAATTGTAGAACAACGAAGAAAGCAGAATAAAGATGAAGGAAGCCTACAATGTCTTTTGAATTTGTTCATCTAAGTAAGATTACTGGATGCTGAACTAGAGAGGATTGGTGGGTAACACATATAACAGTTAGTTTTTTATGCCTCTAATACACATGAATAAATACGGACATAGTTTTTCAAAATATAAGTTTGTTGTAAAAGTTTTTATCAGATTGTTGTAAAAACCAATTGTATATTAAGTGTATAAAGCCAATTTATCAAACCTTAATGCAACATAAAATACCATATAAAACGTAAGAACTTAAAAAAGATTACAAATTAAAAGTTCGTTGCGTAACTCTGTTTGTATCAATTTTATATTTTTAATTATTTTTAATTAAAATAAATTTATTCTATTTATTAAATTTAGTTTAAATAGTTGTTTTTAAATTAACTTTATCGGGTGTTAGAATTGGCATTACGAATGACCTTAAAATATAGACATGATTATACGTGAGCATAAATCACACTTTAAAAAATGTTAAGCAATAAATTTCAGTAAATTGATTCTGTGGAAAACTGTTTCTTGAATTGATTTGTTTTATGCAAATACGAATAAAAACTAAATTATTATTTGGCGGTAAAATGTTCATCGAAAATGTCTTCAGATTTTAAATATTTTACATTGACAAAATCGAACTGAATTCGACTGTTCCAATTTTCCACTTGTCAACCTAATTGTATACATTAAGGGGTGAAAATTATTTCAAAGCGCCAAAACTTTTTTAATTAACAGAATAAGTTACTTAGAACCCGGATACCATTAATCGGCTAAAAAATGAGATATTGAAAAGTTGATAAAAGTAGTTAACAAATATATTGATTTAAAAATAGTTTTAAATAATTAAATTAAAAATGATATTATAAATGTCTTAAATATGTTTTATAATAATAGCTTATGACCTAATTATAGATTTGAAGGATATTTTATTTGTGATTTACAATAAGCGCAAATTAAAAGTATTATAATTTAAAACAGATTTATAATTTTATTCAGTAAAATAAATTTTATAACAAACAGATCTGTGGTGTAATATGAACACGTTTTCTTTACAAAAAGTTATAATTCCTGTAAAAAATTATAAAATTTTGCCTCAAAATTTATTAAAAAAATCAAAATCAGTAAACATTTAAATGAAATATACATTGAATCAGTGATTTGATTTGTAAATATTGTATATATGTGTGTTTATTCACATCGTTGGTATTGTATTATGAAAGAAATCGATTTTTGCCGGTCCATATTTATTTGTTAAATTTATTTATTTATTGATATTATTTTTACTTTTTTCTGATTTTAGATTTGTTGATTTGATACAAATTTTATGTTAAACTTTGACTGAGTAGAATATAACGCCTACTATTTTCACAAATATTAAACATTAAACTGTACGAATATTTAAAACATTTATAAGACATTTTCAAAAATTGAAGTGATTCATGAAAATTATACTCTTTGATTTGTTATAGGCTCATTCTGTCTAATAAGTCGAGAGTCATGTTGTGAAAAATAGGTAGCTTTCAATATTTTGATGATTTTGTGTTTCTGGTGGTGTAAAAGAAGAGCGCAATATATAACTATTTTTGAGTAATATTTCCACCTACATCTAACATTCAAATTTATAATAATTTCACCATCAACACATAATATTTTTTTTACGTTTTTAAATTTTATGTATTTTAGTTAGATATATGATATATTAAATTATAATTGTTAGCATTATATTAAGGTAATTTAACAACATTATTATGATAAAAAGTCAAAAGATTGTGTTTTTAATAAAATATGGAATTTTGGATACACTTAATTACACCGAGAACCCATGATTAAAAATAATTGAAACATAACTGAAGAACTTACCATTGTATTGGTTTAATCTTATAAATATAAAAACTCCAGGATAAAGTTTTAGACGCGATGTAAGATTCGCATGTTTTATCGAGCAAATGTGCCGAATAATAACTACGAGAATCACAAATGAATTTGTACAAAAGTGAGTTATCAACAGACTAAATATCACACATGGGAAAAAGACGACTCCGAGGATTGAATTGTGAGCAATGAAAATAACAGACATAAGCCTCTTTACTGCCTAAAAAGTATGAAAATAAGCTCGCCTACCTATGATTGGATAATTTCAAGATTTTTTAATATTTTATTTCCAGTGTTTTCCTGGATATTTTAATACTGCATATACCCATCCAGCTTTGATAATTATAAATGCTTTTGACGGCAAATGTCACACTCTTAAACTACGTACATATACCTACTTGAAATAAAAGGAATGTATGTAAAGAGCTATCTCCTAAAATCTCAATTAATTTCCTTTATATCTTTTTTCTTAGTAGGCATATTTTATGTTTTCGTTTTTAGCAGTACATTGAATTTATGAAAGAAAAATGGATAGAAAAAAAGAATTTATACAGTTTTTAATATATGTGTTTATTTAGGAGTTATAATTCATTTTTCATTTAGATAAATAATTATAATTAATTAGGGTAAATTAGCCATAACTACAACTTGAATTATTGATTTATTTATTTTTTTCAAATGAAAAAATTGTTTTAAAAATACATTAATCTATGTAAATTATTCTCTTAGTGAAAATAATAGTGAAAACTTTGTACAGTTCTTTCTAAATTATAAATAATGATTCTGAATTATTATAGCTAAATTAAAATTATTCTCAGTATCCAGATTCTTAGGATCCAGCGTTTTTTTTCATCGATTAGAATTTTAAATCTTTAATCTTAATTAACTAATTTAAAAATAAAATCCCTTTTTGTAATACATTATTATCAAATATTCATTATTATCCTAAAAGATTTTTTTAATTGTGCATCAATAAATTAAATAATGTTACCGAAAAAGGAAATTTATTTGGTTTTTGGATAATATTAATTTGTCTGTTCTGTCTTTTATTGTACTTTTCTTCGGCTGTTATTCTCGCTGCATGGCTGCACGTTGTATAGTCAATCAATTAAATAAATCCCCAAAGGATTACTTTAAAACAATTGAAAGTCGACTTAATTTTCATCAAACTAATAAATTAATCATTTTAGAAATATATTTTTACTGCACAGTAACTGATATTTTTTGTGAAAAATAGAAAAATGTAAGATTTATGGTCAGCAAATCTTTTAAATGCGAACCTTTGCTTATTTTTGTGGATTCGCAAAAGTTGAATCATCCAAAATGAGTTAAATTTAGATTTAAAAATAATTTGTATTATTTAATAAAACTTACAACTAAAAAAGCAATCAAATCAATTTGAAAATGATTTAACTTTTCAAAGTAAAGTCTTATTTAAAACATATATATTTATCAGAATTTTTCGTCAAATTGAATTTTGTCTCATCAGTCAACATGACATCGGTAAAGTGAATAGCAACTAAGCAAACTTCTCCGAAAAATTGTCTCGTCTTTTTCAATTGTTTTCAGTTAGCTCTTTTGAAATCAATAATTATAAACTAACAGAATGAATTTTAATTGCGTCCATTCATTCTTAAAATTCTTTTGGAATGATACTGCTTTTCATTATAAACAATAAAGAGATATGTTCCATTATGTTCATGTAGATATTCAATTTAAATAAATTTGGTATCAATTTTAATAGGGGTCATATATATTTTCGGTTTTAAATTAAAGATAATTTATTTTTAATTTTAATTTTAATTTTGTCTCTTTCCAAAATTGGATTTTATTATTTTATAATTCGTCCTGAATTCGTCCTTAAAATTTCATTTACTTTTTAAGTACTAGGTGGAAGCAATTGATATTCTACAATATTTTTTTAAAATACCAAATGTGTTTTTATGCAAACCAGGACTGCTTATGGGAGAAAATTTTAATATATTTAGACATAATAAATTATATTTATCTTCCAACATAAAAATCCCATCCTAACTTCAAAACAAAATCAGATAATTATACAGAATGAATATATCTAGTATTTATGAATCGATAAAAATTAGAAGAAATTAAATGTTCAGATAATAATGTAATATTCTAATGTGTCTTAAAAGTTTTAGTTTTTGAAAATTATCTTTAGCTTTTTGTGTACTTAACTATCTTTAAAAAGGTGCATTATTCATTGATTTAAAAGAATAAATTTAAATTTTGAAACATTTTCTCTGGAACAATAACAGCTGCATCAACAATCTTTTCCGACGCTTTCCAGTGTACCTAATAGAAGATTAGATTTTATAACTTGGAAAAAGATGCATCTTTTTTAATTTACCACTTGAGATACGATTCATACTTAAATCTTTTATTTCATAAATGAAGAATGATATGTGCGCTTGCTTTTCCGTTTTCTTAATTTATAGATTGTAAATAAAATTTTAATACAAATAAACTAAGTTATAGAAGTTATACAATTTTGTCTATAAAAATCCGTAAATCGTTAACATTAGAAAACTGATTTATTTATTGGCTAAGAAAAAGAAAATTAAAATATCCATAATAATTGCTAATGCTATACACCCACCACAAAAGATAAATAATTACGATTTACTGATTTTTAGACAATATTTACCATATAAAACTATAAAACGGGAGTATAACTCTGAATATCTATTGATTTTTTATAAACCTTTTAAATGTATATACTTAACAAATAACTTAAACTTAGTCAAAATATATACATATAAGTATGTATTTAAATAACGTATCCGAAGTAAATTAATAATTTTATTTTAATATCAACGATCAATTTTATTTAAAGATACTCTACCAAATTAAGTACGTATTATTTACAAATATTCTTTAGAACACATATAATTCAATATAATTGATATCATTTACACAACATCTGCGTACAAATTACATAAATAATCATATTTATCAATTTGTGTAAGTTTTTTTACATTTCAAAACGTATTCGACTTATATTCAATATTCTATGACATTTTTCGTGATAAAAATTTTAAATAAATAATAATAAAAAATCACAATTATATCGGATTAAAATCACACCTATACAGTACATTAATAGAATAATTTTTGTCCAGGGGGACGTATGACCATTGCTATTGTAATTAACTTCAATATTATTACTAAAGATCATTTAATTCGCTTTAAAAATAACAACTCAAGAATATCGTATTTCTCTAACAAATAAACATCTTTGGGTGAAGATGACTATTTCCCATAATATATCTCGAGGCCATAAATAACATTTTTCAAAATAATAAAATTACATAATACTGTATAAAACAAACAGGGATAATGCATTTATGTAATTTACTTTAATTTAACCCCTTATGAAAATCTAAATAAATAACAATATCCTCAATATCATGTAATATTATAATAAAGCTTATCACTTTTCCTTCATTTAAAACGATAACTGAACACAATTAAAGAAATTTTATTTATTTATTAACAAATATATAAGTAATATACCTTTTACTAATTCTTTTATATAGATTGTATATACATTAATGATAAACAAATTAGGTAGTAAATGTAATGGAATTTTTAATTATTTTAAAAGACAAAAGTTATGTGGATATAATTCAGAAATTATAATTTACAAATTTAAGATATAGTTGAGGGTAAATTGAAGTTTGTTATCCATATTTATATAAATTTGTTTTAAGTATAAAAATTGTTCATATTATTATTTTTCTTAAATTAAGATTTGTTTCGTTAAAAGATTAATTTTTTTAAATACTGTAATTTTATATTGAAAAATATTGAGCTTATAAAAATATATCTACATTAATTAATTACAAGTAGTCATAAACAACTAGAATATACCATCATTCGAAAAAATACTTTTTGCATAGATTTTCGTATTTATAATTATTTTATAACTTTAAAAATCTAAATCTTTAAAAGATCTGTTGATATTTTACATTTTTTCAAGCGAATTTATTTTTAAAATAGTATATGTTTAAAAGGAATAGAAAATACCTTTTTTTCTCTTGACTGTAAAAAATTTCCTATTAACTCACGTATTATTATCAATTTAATGTATTTTCATTAAATGGTTCCTCGTGAGATTTAAAAGGAATTATTTTATTGCATTATGTAAATAGAAATGTCCTTTTTGATTGATAAATTTATTTTGTATTAAAAAAAAATTTAAATCTTAATTCATACAATTTCATTATATTCATTGAATCAATATATTGAATTATCACAAAAATTGCATTTTTTAATAACAAACATTACTTTAAAAAGGTTCATGGCTGTTTCTTTTATTTCATTTCGCCATAGTGTTTCTACAATGAAATTAATTTCTTCAGTTTTGATGTTCATCGTGAAATAAAAAATTATTTATGATATATAATTATACATTTAATTGAATTTGAATTTAATATTTTTTCATAGATATCATAGATATCTAGCAACATAGGTAGAAAGGTATATGATAATAACCTAAGAACGGCTGATTAGAGGATTTGTAGGGTTGAACATTTTAAGTTACTAAATTGTCTATTTTTTGATCGAAATCTACTATAGATTGTAATTGTTAAGAAACGCTATATTTTTGTGTGATGACCCAATATATATCTAGTTCCTTTAAATAGCCGTCTAATATAAAAATAACTCTCACACAGAGATCATTTCCATATAATAGACAACTCGTTTTGATAAATCTTTTCCTTATTTCTGTTAATCCTTCTATAATATCTCTAAAATGTGGGAATACTAAAAGTAAATATATTGCCATTTTTAATCTCTTTGATTAAAAAATTTCCGCATTGTTAATGTTCCTTTCTTAAATCGTATTTAAATATTGTTTACGTGTATAAACAATATTATATTTCACATACAACCAATTCTAGAGCTAGACTTATAGGTTTATAGATGTAGTTTTAATGGGTGCATCAACATTTTAAAATATATACTTATTATTACTCTATTTTTCCATATAATAATTGACAATGAATGCATAAAACGCATTTCAAATGTAATAATGAAATTCATTATAAATACAGAACTGTTTTATTTACAAAGATTTTTTAATAAAAATTTTTTTAATTTAAATATTTCATTTTTGAAAAACAATTATATTTTGTACAATTTATGCATACAAATTTGTTGCTTTCTTAGTTAACTTTACTAAGGAAGGGTAAGTGTACTAGATTTCTGGCGGTAATAAATTTTGTTTTAGTGATTTTATTGAGAAAAAGGTTAAAATAAAAAATTGAGAATTTAATAAGAATTTATTTATAAAAAGTCAAAAATAATTGAAATATTGAACTCAACTTGCCATGATATTTAAGTAACGCTCTAAAAAATTGATGAATTTAGATTAAATTTTATCATATGTGCCGATCATATTAATAAGTTTATTTTATTTTCAGTATTGTAAATAATTCTAAAATGATTTGTCTTAATAATATCTTAATGTTTTTTCAAACACGAATTCATTTTCAATAACATATTGAACAGCCGAAGAAAAGGGTTTGCTCAATTTCAGTTTTTGGAATTTCCCGCGTTAATTCTAAATTTAGTCTAAAGTTGAAAGTTTGAAGTTATTATTAAATTTTTAATTTAGACCAAATTTGCTGTTCAATGAATAGTTAATTAAATAGATTTTTTTACATTTTTGTCTATATTTAATGAGATAAAGTTGAACACAGCGATATCTCAATTATTTATTTTGATTAAAAAATCATTTACAATAAATTCAAAGGTTCAAACAGATGTCTTTTGTCGAGATGTATTTATACCAATTTAGAAAAACTATAAATATCTAATTTTAAGAAGTAACTCCAATAAAAATTAATTTCATTTTGTCCACGACTCATCAAGGTTTGCTATCCTCATTGTTTGATTATAAATTGTTCTTGACGCATAAATTAAATGTATTGAAGAAGTCGTATAGTACATATTATACATTTCCTTATTAATTTTAGAACTTGCGTCTAGTTTTAATTATTCCTATAGCTATATTTAGTCTTTACAAAAATTTCAGTAAATATTTTATTTGTATCCTAAATATTAAAACAGTATAGTATCAAGAATTTAATGTTACTCATTTAATTATATTTCAAGAACATATTTAATTAAATCCTTTATTTCAATCACCTGCAAATGAAATTATTCAAACCATATTTATGAATACAAAAATAACTCTACCTTACGAAATTACGAACACACATTTTAAAATCTGTTAAAATATATACAGACATTATATATTTTTATGACATTCATATTGACATTTTATAAAATAACCTAACTTCACGAATGGTACACAGTGCGTTTATTTGAAATTATATTATGTACACGGGGGTGTTTGTATTCGCTCTCCTCAGTGTCACAATAGAAATAGCAACAGATATCTATGAAGACCGATCAATATCGGTCTTTTTTTCTCAGTGTTTGTATTAGCGGCACTTTGAAAATGGCTGGCTGGCTGTTAGGCAACAATCCTCAGTGTCTTTATAGCAAATCGCCCTGCCAAAGAAGATGCTATTTATTATATTCCATCTTCCGAAAAGGAGAAAAATGACATTTGATGACACACGCTTGGTCTTTCGTGAGGCTATATATATATATATTGAAATGAAATCTTGTTTATTATACACGTTGCACAGATTTGCATAAAATTTCGTAGCTGGTTAATAATTAATTTTATTTATTTATTTATTGATTTTTATTTTTATGTAAAGGTTTCTTTATAACGAAATTGTTATCAACAATTTTGAATGGTTTTTCATTTAAATAAGAAATTGTTTATATTTGCATAACAGTAAATATTTTATTAATTTAACCAGCATCCATTCGATTCTGAGGAATGTTTTTCTTTGTGATTGATAAATTTAGAATCACTTTGTTATTATTTGTTTCATGTCTTTACAAAATTGTGATTTTATGAATTCTAATAAATGAGACAATTGAAAACAATAAATATATTGATTTTTCATTTTATGAGAAAAGGACTATCGAATGATATCAAATTTTCATTTATTGGAAATTGGTGCCGCGGTTTCTATTAATTATTGATTTATATACCATAACAGCTTAAATATATAATGAATCGAAATCCCAACCGTCGATATTGTTTATAATCAATAAATAATTATGCAAAAAAATTTTAAGATTATTGCGCATTGTAAAAAGTCGAAAACGAACGTATAAATTGGGATTTTGGTTATAAACAGCAATGTTTCCGTAATGAGTTTTATTTGATTTCAGAGGGTTATCTGCCATAAATTTCTTTCATATTTTTTATTGACGTCACGACTTTATTGTTGATATATATTATAATTCATTAAGATATTCGTCCTTGTACATTTAATGTTTTCAATATTTTGCAGTTTATTAGATAGTTATAAATTCTGAATTTATTCATTTTTGAATCTGACAATACATTTGCGATTCAAATAAATATATAGGTGTAATCGGAAAGTTTTATCCAATTTTGATAAATTATCATAAAACGTTTAGTCATGAAAGTATAAGTAGTGTAGAATATTCATTCTGCGACATACTATATTTAATAATCCGGACATTAAATCGAACAAAACGTTCCGATAGCGCTTATAATATAAATTACATATTGAGAAACTAGAATAATAAAATAAAACATGGATCGGTCAACATATTATATGTCTATGATTTAAATATAATCAGGACTATTCAATATCTGTTTAAACATAAATTTATATTTACCTGATACCTAAAAAGTCTTTAATTAACTGCATTTTTAAAATGAAACAATGTAGTTCTTTTAAGATAAGTTATTTTTAATAACAAATATATAAAATGTATAATATGACTTAATAATAAATTAATAATTAAAACAATTAATTAACAAAAGTACATATAATACAATAATTGCATGACTAAGTAATGCAATTTATATGAGGATTAAATTTTTCATACACTTTGTTTGTGATGTATTCATTGTTATACTAATTATAAATAAAATAACTATGTTCGTCCTAATCGATTGACCAATATGCGATCAATAGCCTGGGGTCTTCCAAACGAGATAGACCTCTCGTCCCATCTTGAAGATGAAGGATGCTTCTGGTTCGTGACTGATGAAGTTCCAGTACTGGCCGGCAACAATCACAACTTGCCAAAGTCGTTCCTCGTTGTCCAGCGTTTGCTTAATGAACTTGGCGCGTTCCGAGAGTTTTTCGAATTTATCTACAGACTCGAAGACTATGCGGATGATTTTTCGCTGTCTTTTGGGGGGCATATCCGAAGTAATGATAGTGACGTTTGATTGGTCGAGTTCATTCTCCGAGTCTGAACTAGATCTAGGAAGGTGCTCTTCTTGCTCTCTGAGAATGTAGATTTTAAATTTAAATATGTTTACACTTTGTATTAATACACATTAATTCATTCATTCATTCATTCATTCATTTGCATAGTATATATTTTGTATTATTACTGTTAAAAAGAAAAACTCCTCATTGCATAGGAATACTTTTCTTGTAAAGTGAACAAAAAATTCATTAGTATAGTTATTTTTATAAATATGTAATTTATATGTTATTTATTATAATTGAGTCAATTTTGCTGATTAAATTAAATAATTAAAATAAATCTATAGATTCAAGTGAACTAACTCTAATAAAATTATAATTGTAACAATATAAGAAGTAATTTTTTTTAAAAAAAAGGATAAATAATGAATTATTTCTGAAAATAGAATTCTCCTAAAAAAGTACGTCATTATTAAGATATCAAAATTATTAAAAAAAGGATTTAGCATTAAATCTATTTTTACATTTTAAAATTTATAAAAAATACACAAAAATTTAATTCTAATTTGCATTGAAGGATGTAACATTGAATTATTATTAAATAATGTATGAAAGTTTCTCTGATTCCGATTTTTGAATTAAAAATTTGTCAGTATGTTTTTATTAATTCGAAAATTTTATAATTAGGTATATAACGAAGTCAGGGTGGTTTTTAGTGTTTTGTGATTTTTGAAAATTTTACGCCAATTGTAAAATTATAAAGGTTTTTTTTATAAAATAAAAATGTAAAGTTTTATTTTGTATTTTTAACAAATATTTTAAACCTGATTTGTTCTGTATACGAATATTAAAAGCTTTTCCACAAACATTAAATTTAATAATTAATTTTATTATATTCTCACATTGAAAATATGAGGTTTTTAGTTCAACGAAAACAAATTATACATTTATTTACAACTTATATATTCACAATGTACACAATGTAATATATTGACAATTATATTTACAATGCACTGCGATTTATATTTTAAGTGAATAAATTATTCCTTTCACCACAAATTAAGATTTCGTATCGTTCTATAATTCCTTGTTTATAATTTTATAATCTTACATTATTTATATATTTAAAGTACCCAACTAACATCTGATAATTAAATATTTAAAACAATGTACTTACTCATGGTCCGACATATTCTTTAGAAAATAATCTGAAAAAAGCCTCTCAATGTATATATTGAATCTTGAAATTCACTTGCAACACCTGATTCCTTTATATATCAAATACCGGTAGATGCAGACAAGTTCAATCCGATGAACAATGATTTGCGAAATTACACATACATTGCGGCACACTAGTCAATCTTACTACATCCAACATTCTTTACTTACCTATTACTCGTACAATACCGAGTCTATATGTAAACGTGACATGGAAAGCTTTATGAACAACCAAGAAGTATGAAGGTACCCCATCTATTACAAAATAGACATTCAATCGATTCTCACAACCAGAAAAGGCACACAGAGAGGACCGAATGCCGAATGCTTAGAGCAAGATTATATTACAGGCTCAATACAGGCAGCTAGCTCACAATGGAATGCCGGGAGTGAAATTGTGTTGTACAATGTGTATTCACTTAGGTTCTAATTAGCATTATTTTACTGAAAGTTTACATCACTCAGATCATTGAAAAGCAAATTAGAATTCGATGTATTCCTTTATTAGAGACATTTACTGCTATGCAAATAACATCCATGTCGCGATAATTTAAGTATGTACAATAATTTATTATACTTACTAAATATTAAGAAAAGAAGTTAAGGCTCCACGACACTGAATTTAATTTTATAATGCCAATATTTCGATACTAGTGTATCTACCGAAACACTCTACCAATCTACCAAATACATTATTTTTACATACAATTCGCTTTTATGATTTCCTCGTATGCTATCTATACACCATTGAAAGGAGAAGTGATTGAATAAAGTTTTATTATATTCTATGACCTGAAGCTAATATAATGAACCTAATACGAACTTTTATTGATAAATTTTAGTTTTATAAGTTATTATATCTTCATACCTGGGTAAAAGTAAATATCAAAAAATAATTTCATTTACTTAAACCTGAAAATGGACAATTTAATAAAATTAATTAAATTTATGGCTACGTAGTATTTCGCATAATCGCGTTTGGCATAATCTATTTTTCTGTACTTTCGGATTAGGTACACACCATTTAGCATAATTAGTAACTTTAAATATGCTCGATATATTACGGGTGCTTATTATGTAACATAATCCATCAGCATCATAACACAAATCATCTCACACATGTTGCTATATAAACTGTTTACCAAGTGTTAAAATTTTGTAATCATTATGCCCATTTTATTACTTAATTACATAAAAAAATATATCCTTTATATCTTACGAATTTAAAAATAAAATCCTTATCTTGTGTTTAGTATGCCATTGTTTATGCACATTATGCACATTTTACTACTTAATTACTTTTAAAGAAATATATGCTTTATATCCTTTGAATTAAAAAAATTAAATATTTATCTTGTGTTTAGTATGCCTATGTTTATGCGAAATGCGATAACTGGACTTGATTTATTTGGGATTAGGCCAAATGCGATTATGCTAAATGCGACTAGGCCAAATGCGGTTATGCCAAACGAGATTATTCGAAACGCTATGACACCAAATTTATAACATACGATAACTATATTAAGAAAATTAGTCACGTTTCATTATAAATTTTAAGTTTTTTTGTTACTTTTCTTTTATGCTACATTAATGTCACATATTTTTTCCTAAACGTATTAATAACGTATGGGACGTGTTTTTATAAACCAGAGATTAATAATTATATTAGTCTATAATCAATTACTATCAATGATTAATTACATTAATATTGTTTAAATAAATCTTGATTGAATAATACCTTATTTCAATATTACGGAATTATTATGGTTAAAGTTATTGTTCAAACAATATTCTGTAATGCAAAAAATATTGTTACGATACATAAAAGGTATGTGTTTTGTCAGTAGGGACAATGTCTTTCAAATTGATTAAATAGATTCATTTACTCTCAACATACTTTATTCCTTGATGAGAATCTCACCATAAGATGCAGAATACACATACAATTCTTTATGACAATAATGTTACCATATAGTTAAATGTTACATTGAAAATATCAAAGAGAATTTATTGACTTTGTTGACATTCCAAATTTGAATAAATATACCTGTTTTACGTTTTACATTATACTGAACCATACACCTTTATTGAATATAGTATGTAAAAACCATTGTAAATCGTAAGAGTTTTAAAACCAGTACTATATAATACTACGGATAATATTGAAAAATATTTTAATGTTGACGCCTGAAAGCAAACGTAATTAATAATTTTCTTGCGTAAAGTATTTCATAAAGCGGGACTAGCTAGTCCTGGACTAAATGCTAGTCTCAGGACTACTTAGCTCCCAGGACTAAAAATCGTTTCATAACTCAGACCTAACTAATCCCAGTACAAATAGCGTTGGACTAGTTAGTCTCGGACTAAAACCAGCCAGACAATAAATTTATTGACGTCTGCAACCACGTCTCAAACTTAAACCAATAAAAATGCTTAGACAAGGAAAATTAAGATTTTTAAATATCAAGTAAAGTGAAATTTTTTCTGTAACTCCTTAACTCATTTTCTTTTAACTCCGAATATATTGAATAGATATATTAGTATTTGACATGAATTAAAAAAATTATTGCAAAAAGTTTGGGCATATATGAGACTATAAAAAATGTTTAAGTTACATTGTTTATTCAAAAATGTTAGATAGTAAAGTTTTAAAAAAACTACGTATAGTAATGAATATTGTACAGTTGTCCTTTAATTTATTATCTAGATTATTTGGGAATTTAATATATTCTCGATGAAAAGAACCGATTACCACCGAAACTTGTTTAACTATACGGTGTACTGTTGGCTTATATATCCCGTGTAAGTTACCCACAACAGAATAAAATGATCCAGTTGATAAAAAACGAAGAAAAACAAAAAATTTGTAACTCAGAAAAAATGACACAATTTCCATTAATAGAACGTTTTAAGTGTTCAGATAATAAAATATCTAAATATTCGCTCTCTTCGAAGTGCCCGATTATTGTTCAAAATAAAGTGCAGTAGTGCCATTGTATAACTATCTCAGTTTACTGTCTTTTACTTTGAACCACTATGCATTTCTCAAATATGAGTAAAGAGCTAACTTTATTGATTTTTTGGCAGAATTTAGTCCAAGCTTATATATTATTTAGTCTTGGATTAAGTAGTCCTGCTTTATGAAACCGAGTATTAACATTTTATACAATTTATTTATGTACTTTAAATTTGTACAATTATTATATAAATTACTGTCAATAATATTTTCATTAACCTCTCATAATTATAAATAAGTTATTGTGTATGTAATTAGTGTAATTAATTATTAAGCTATAAATGTTACTTTCTTAAAAATTACATAATTGTCATTCACTATTTTAATTTCATTCCGATCTTCAGAATAAAATTATAAATATATAAATATAATCATTTATGATGTCTTACTGATATGAATAATTTAAATATTAGACTACTTTTTTTTACCAGTAATAAATAAATTTGTATAGATAAAATAGTATGAAAAGATATTATTTGAAAAAAAATAGTAAAATTATACTAATTTTTGTTAATATATTAAACATTTTAACATTGTGAGAACTCTTTGTATAAATTCAATATTTGAAATAATTCATTATTTGATTTGTTGTTACATTAAAGTTTAGTAAAGTAAAGTTAATAAAATTACATAAATTAATTTTAAGAACGATTTGCAAATTTTATTTGATATATATTCTGTATTTAAATATTAGGTATCAATACTTCTATTTATAAGTTTACCTTCATTTAAATATATATTAAATGACTTACAGTTTAATGTTTTATATTTACAATTTTAGCAGATAATATAAATATGTACAGTCTATAAAATGCAATTCAATTCGCTTTGCTCGTAGAATACATAAAATGATAGACTCGGAGATTATAAGCATGTATAGCTGAAATCTGGCATCTATGTAAAAAATTGCCTTGTTGGCTAAAATTTAGTTGTAGCCATATTACTAATTGTTTCCTTTTTATCAAAGTCAAAAAACTTTAAAATAAATAGTCAAACAAAAATGATGGTTTATTTATCAGTAAAATATATAGCTTTGCTGCATTTATGCGAAAATTGCAGGATATAATGACATGTTTCTATAAAAAATGAACACAATAGATATACCGTATAAAAACACAATAATTTTTTTCTTGACCTTCTTTGCATTATTTTAATTATGTTTTATAAAACTTTAAAGATCTTAGACTGATATTAATAGCAACACAAAATGAGTGCGCATTTCATTAATTTAAAATTAAATATTGAATAAGGTATACGCATGGATATAGCTATGATACCTGATCTATATAGTTTATTTTCAAAGATTCCCAGTGACATAGGCAATTGGCAAATTAGTGTATTTTATAAGTCTTAATGTTAGCGGTATTTGTTTCAAAATTTCAAAGTAACAATATTCTAATTAATATTGAATGGGTTGGCGAGTATAAAAATAAAATGTTATTAAAATAACAAATATGATGGTGCATTGTCTGTGTGAAGGTGTGTATACATATATATATACGAAAATCCATAATAATGTACAATAACTCATGAGAATGAAATTTATAATCTATTATATATAACCATAATAAAAACATTACTAGAATCATACAGTAGTTTAGATATCTGAACCGAATGTAATAATTAAAACTTAGGAATTTGTTGTAATCATGCTGTCGAATATATTAATTGTCTGAAAATACTATCCAGGTTAAATATTCAATTCATACAATAAATGATATTTTTATTATTATTAACTTTTAAACAAGTATTAATTATGGAACACAAAATCGGTGTTTTTATCCATTTTTTAGCTATGACAACCAATTCCCAAAGTTCTGAAGGACTGTGAATGACATGATAAATGTAATCTTTTTGATATAATCTCACTAACCCGGGCCTATCTAATATGTTGTATTTTTAGTTTCTCTAGCTCGTATGGTTGTATGTATGTATATTGTAAGATCTTGTGAACAATTTTTTACAACAAGAATGAAATATACTATGTATGGGAGAGAGAAAGAGTTAGTGTGTATATGTACGGTATGAGTTTATGACAGCCAAATGAATAAGTAGCCCATCTATAGAAAAATAGAAGCACATCAGCAAATATAATGTATATGTAATATGTACATTTATTCAAAGATATCTATTACTATCAAGTATAGGCTGATATATCATCACTCGGAATGAGGTTTTTTGTGTGTATCTATTATAAACGTATTTGTGCACTGATGGGATCCACTTGTCTTGTCATAAAGATCTTCTTGTGAACATTATCATTGTATCGTGCAGGTGGTTCTTGAGATATACTACCACCAACGTGTATTGCGCTGCATTGGATGATCAACGTTACTACATTTAATATAGGTTGATTTGTTAAATGTTATACCGCGTTTGAAGAAAACTAGGACACGTGAAATGCATCACTGTTGTAGCGGACTACAATTATAATGTCCCATCTATTATCTGGCTCCTTCGACTGACATTTATGCTCCGTGTACACAAAATAATTAATAATTATCTGTATGTAGTGAGATGCAAGCGTATGTAAACACAAACATTTTGTACAATCAACTCTTACATACATTTGCGCGCCGGGATTTTTTTTCACAAATTGTACATATTTAGGTCACCCATTTCTTCAGCTTTGAACAAACAAAAAAGATATATATAGCGTTAAAATCTAAATATAAGAATGTGTCTTGATGGAGTTATGTGTTTTCGAAGTAGTCGTCACCATAGTCAAGAAGTTCTTTGCAATTTGTATAGTCGTTGAGGTTATCAAATGCACACATGTTAAATATTGAATCGTAACGACAAACTGAGTACTTGTCACGACAAATAAATTCAGCCGAGTCTTCACTTCTTAAGAAGCAGCTACTTGTGTCGTGTTTGACATCCACTCTTTCCATCTGTAAAAGGGGTCAGCGTAAATACGTGTTATAGCTTAAGGAATGCAGTTTAGTGTTGTTTTATAACCAATTGAATTTACAGCTATTGTGTATTCTTCTAACAGTAGCGGTGTAATTTTTTTGACGAAATTAATCCTAACCGCTAATTATTTTTTTATGGAATTTAAATAAACTTAAGTTTAATATTTCAATAATTTAATTAAATACATATGCTTGTGTAAATTTAATTTTGATAAATAAATATTTTATAGAACTTGACAACAATAGTGTTTCAAAATTAAATAAATATTCTTTTCATACAGAACAAATATTTATATTTTCAAAACGTAATTCTCTCTGATAAAATGAATGTTTTAGAAAATAGAAATATACTACTTTTTACTACTCAGTTTTTAATTGATATCAAAAGTTTTAATTGATTCAATTTATTTACAGAAACTTTTAGGAAAATAAACCTACCCGACATCTTTTACAATTCTTCTTGTATTGATTCTTGAAGCCTCTACGCTGTACCCAGGATGTTGCATTCCATTTCGTGATCCATGAGCAGGCAGTCAATCTTCTTTTACTCCCAGTGTTGTAACCTAATAACGGAAAATTCATTTTTTATTTAAAGTTATCGAGAATTGAATATTGGTAATAGATAATTAAATCGATTCAAATTAATCAAATAAAAACAGTAAAACAGTTAAAATTTATCAAATTTAAAGGAACATTATAATAAATTTTTTAAACCAAGGTAATTGTTATTTTTTTTATTTTTGTGATTATTTTAAATTTTAATATATTTCTTTATTTTTGACTTTTTAATTTATTTCATGTTTTAATAGTTTGGAAAGTACTTTCACAAAAGTATTTAAATAGATAACATATAGTTTTTTGTCCATAGGTCCAATAGTTTGTGTCTCATAGTGACATATCTATAGACTTTTCCTAACTTGTCAATCAAAATCTCATAGATTTGCACTCCGATGTCAATTATTGACTTTACATTTAGTAAAAATATTCGTTTAAGTCTTAGTATACGTTTATTGTATTTTACATGTACATTTTAATGATGTTCCTCTCTGACACACTCCGACATATTATTTACTGTGTTTTTAATAAATTTATCATATGAATTCTTGTTGAACATTAACGTCTGAAAATTATATTTTTAAAATAATAAATGTATTCGTCTAATTTATGCATGCGCAGAAATTGTTTTTCTTTGACTAGAAAAGACATTGAAAGAAACCCAGAAATATACCTGTGACAAGATATGTTCCTGAATTCTCCAGTACCGATGTGAAGAAGAAAGGACCTTCGTGCGTTATGTAAGCATGAGTTCCAAACCTCGTCGCCGTCTCCGTATCCTGCAATTGGATCCGCGTTTATGACAATAAAAACAGTTATTTTTTAAAGAACTTTTTGAAATTCAGAAGACTTCACTTTTTATTTGAAAACTTTAAAATTTTATTCAAAAGTAAAATTTTAAAAATTATTTTTTCGGTTATTAATGTTTTATTCTAAATTAAATTTTTATGCTCTATATGGTTTCATTTCCATTACGTAACTCAACTTAGTGAAATTTAAAATATGCTGTTTTAAAAAAAAGTTTTACATTAATAAATTAACCTCCCACGCATTAAATAGTTTTATTATATAACATTTATCATACTTACTTTATATACACGAACAACTTTAACCTTGTAAATAACATCAGTATTTCGCATTCCAGGAAACGTCAATAAAATCCGTATTTTGATTGCTGAAATAGTAAGAATAATTTTTATGAAGTTGAAAATTTGTTAAATTTTCATTATTGTTTTTATAAGTTTTACCTTTAGGAAACTATATTATAATATAAGATAAATATTACTATTATTGAATTTTATTCTCTTTGTATGGAGTGTATGTGCATAATTTTTTTATACATATACATTTATTTTAACAACAAATAAAACTAAGTTTTTAATATTTTATTATTTTATCATAATCATCATTTTATACTGTAAAGGCGAAGCTATATTGTATTGAATAAAGTTGTTACTGTAGGAGCATATTGAATGCCAATAATTGTTTAGATTGGGGCATTTGATATCACAGCGTTCGTAGTTAACAATTTGTTAAATAAGAAATACCCAATTGCTAAAATTTTTCAATATTCCTTATCTCCATAAAAATTAAGATATCTTTGATTCTTTGATTCTTAAAATTGTCTGAGATTTGATGAGAATTGTCAATATATATAATTATACACTTTTCATTGTATACTAGTCATAAATTTTGTGGAAGTGAAATTATTAAATATATTAAATGTACAATTAAACTTATACAAGAGGTAAGACAATTTTAGGTTAGAAACAATTTTGTCTTAAGTCACAATGCGTTTTCTGCAGTCCCCAACAAAAGTCTAAACAGTTAATAATTATCAAAATTATTGGATATTAACCAGAAAAAAATGTTTAAGGAGTAGCCTTTTTTATAATATTCAATAAATTGTAAATTAAATTTGTATTCGATTGCAATTCATAAAAGTAGAATATTACTTTTCAAGGAAATTGTAAATTATATGTTTTGTAACAAAACACTGA
>JAUZNC010000006.1:27014-38993 GCA_034780395.1 Vannuccia rotundouncinata | reverse complement strand
TTCGATTGCAATTCATAAAAGTAGAATATTACTTTTCAAGGAAATTGTAAATTATATGTTTTGTAACAAAACACTGAAAAGTAAGTATTTTAAAATAAACTATTATTAAACTATTCTATTATCTACGTAACAAGATTAATATTATCTACGTAACAAGATTTGTAATATCTACGTAACAAGATTTCTAATGTCTGCATAGGAGGATTTATATGGCCCTATAATTATAGTTGACAGAGAAAAGTTGAGCAGGCCGATAAATAAATAATAATCTGCAGACATTACTTCACTATGACTGAACTGAGATCACACTTAATAAACCCAATAAATATAGATTGATAATTTTTAGCAACTGTTGTTTTAGTAAAAATGCACACACACATTTTTTAATTAGCCGTCGCGTCAGTACATTCTGAGATAAACAATATACAATATGCATGAAATAGTAAAAATATAAAAGTACAATTAGACAACTAGAAACACATTCTGTGTAACTTACACTGAAATAATAATATAAAATTCACAAAAGATACTTTTAAATGAATTGATGTTAAATAAATTCCAACCTAATCAAAACCTAATCAAAATCAAACCTAAGCTTTGTTTATTTTAGTTTTAACTTTGGTAAAATGTGGACTAATGTGCTATATAATTGCCTCATTGGTAAAAGTTCAATTTTATTTTCTATTTTTAATGATTAATTAAAAATTATTGCTCAGATAGTCGTGAAAGTTTTCTCACGTCAAGAATTTAATTTATTTTAAATTTTACATATTTATATTTTAAATTTATTTTAACGGATTTTTATTATAAATCGATTATTTTCTATTATATTTTACTCTTTTCTTAATATAATGGAATAAGCTCTCAATATGTAAATTAATACATGTGAATTAATTGTAATTATAAAATAACTAAATTTTAAAATTAGTTCACATTTCTTTTATATCTCGTTTCATACAAAAAGCATTAGTTCATATTCACACAAAAACAAAGTGTAACATTTTATTATCAATTAAACCTCAATTAAACATCCATTATCGATTTTATTTAATTTCTTCAATTTTGATAAAACTCAAAATGAAATTAACCAATAAAAAATTTCACCTTAAAAAGAAATCTGTTTTGTAAATTAGATCAACTAATATGTAAAATGGCAGATAGTGTCAGAAAGACACAAAATATTTTTTTTTCAATGGTAAACAAACGATACTTTCTTTGATAATTTTGAATCTTTAAACGTTATTATAGTTTATAGCTGCATCAAAAAAAATATATAATTTATTTATATTCAATAATTAAGAAATTTAATCTTGGATTAAAATACCACAAATTCTTGAAATTCATATTTATAATTAATACAACTATATTTTGTTCGTTATAAAAATTAGAATTCTTTACTTAGATTTCATTACTAAAACGGTATCAAAGATCTATTTTATGAAATGCCAGCAATTCATAAACACACATATATGTATGTATATACCAGAATAAAAATTATCATAGCTTTAGTTATTATTAATTGAACTGTATATATTTGTTGTTGCAAAAGATACCGAAATTTCCAAACATTTGTGTAGGCATTTATTGACACAAAGTATATATATAAGCAAAGATGTTGACAATTAAATAAAGTGAGCCGGAATCGCCATCCGCTTTTATACTCATCAGAATATAGTCATGACGTAGGCATAACATTGGAATATTTCGCAAAGACATTAGTAACTCAGTATTCACAAATGTTAACAGACTCTGAAAGTGAGTAGGACGCAACTGTACTATAGGGAGCGTCTTATCTTGTCTGTCTTCCTAAACAATTTCCGACTTAAGAACGGTTTCATTTAAGTCTAAAACAATAGCCACTCTAAAAACCTTTACGCGCTAGCAAAAGTACTTTAACTTCTTCATAGCCAAGTTTCATTAATGTTGTTGATGGTGTTTAGAAAGTAAGACGCTTTCAATGTCTTTATAAAAAAATTATCTTTACTATACTCCCACTGATAATATAATTTATATCACAGATGCTCTCACCTTAAATGTTACACTAACTACCAACAGACTAGTTAAGATTATGGGAAAATAATCTTATATTATCTAAATACGCAGTATTTTAATTAAGCAAATTGTATATTTGGCAACATTCAAGATAAATTATATATAGTTTGAAATTTATTTTCATGAAAAATATTAAATAATATATATTTGAATAAAAGAGTAGTTAATTATAGACAACTAAACTATAAACTATATAGTACATACCTAATGACCATAAAAATTGTCTACAAAAATGATAAACTAATTTTATATTTGTGTGTAGGATGTTGTTAGGCTTTTTTTACGATGTAGGATGTTCGTTGTTAGGCTTTTCTATAACGGCTTCAAATTGAAAACGGTTTAACCTCTCTCATTTTAAAATATATACAACAGATTCCCATAATTGATTTTAATAATAATATTCAGAAATATTTATAGTCTTCAATAATATAATTATCATTTGAAAAAAATTACAATATAAATTCTTAATATTTTCTTACTTAAAATAACGAATTTAATAATTGAACAATTTGGAAAACCCATTTTTGGTTCTATGTTGAAATATAAAAATGGATATTTTTACTGTTCATATTAAAATTAAGTTACGTAACATGTGCATACGTTTAAACATATTTGGCACTACGAACATAAAGCTACATTTATTTCTTAGCAAATTATTATTCATGAAATATGGGATCTAAATTTATAGAAAATATATCAACGCAAACATGCCACCATACATTCTCCAATAATATGACAAACGCAGAACGTATGTTTACTAAAGATAGGTACTGAGCTACACTCTAGATTGTAAGTTTTACACTTTCTAAACAACTCCCCCATTCCATTTCCCAATCATGGAATACAGACGCCTCCCCTACCCCTGTCCCTAGCTCCCCGCCACCCAAATTCCCAGTTTCCATTTCTTTCTAGCTCATCGATTCCCCTCCATTGGGGGTCGGACTGTTTCCATATATCTACTGTAAACAATAAACAAGGGAAGACTTCCCGAGTGCTACAATCAAAACAAACCAGAAGAAAGTGGAAACCCAAACACATTTTACCTCCTTCGCTGTCCTTGTAAATTTTCACGAAGCATAAAGTATATGGCTGGTTTCAGTTATACGGTAATGAAACTTTTAGTTACTGTATTAATAAGGGATGTACAATCTTCACCGATAGAATGTCCTTGAAGGTCACAGAGTTTCTTAATTGTGTTTATATACAAGACCTTGCACAAGTTTGAGGATGAGACCAATACATTCCTAATGCAAACCCCACTCCTCGTAATGTTATAATCATGTTGCTCTATATTTATATATAGATTATACATTGATTATTATACGAGAATAATTTTAATAATAATAATCTGATTATTATTATTGTTATTCTTAATTGAAAATTATAAATTATAAATTTACATATTTGAAATCATTAATTATGAATATTTCAAGCTTATAACTAAAAAATAAATTGTTAGAGTATTTTTTATGTTTGTAAAAAATATTTCGAAAGCGCAATTTTTAATCTATTAAGTTTATTATTATTATTATAATAGTTATATAATATATTTGAAAAATTTCCTGAAAATAAAGTATAATATATTTTAACTAATATTTGCATAGTTCATAAATATGTTACTATTTTTAAATTACATTTCTTTAGCTGTTTTAAAACATATATTTTGAATTTCAAATTTTACTATTGATATTATTGTTTTCGTAGAATTTTATTAAAGTATATTTTAAAAATCGTGAAATAATTAATATAAAATTTGACTTGAATAAAAATAGAAATATAGTTTCATTGTATATTCAAATATATATATTTTTTAACTGTTGGGAATAAATTAAGATACATATTTTTAGTTCTAATATATCAGAAGTTTTGTTATCGTCAGCAATAATATCCCCTTTAAACCGCAAAAAGTCAGCAAGCACCAAATGTTGCCGTAAGCGATTAATTTAAATGGCAAATTTAATTTTCTTTCAGACAAGGTCGGACAACGAACTAATTTATTTTGGGCTAATTATCAGACATGAAAGAGCTTGTTTTCTCGTCTCTCCGGGGTTGGTTTCTATGACAGCATAAAGGTCTGAACAAGAAATTAAGTTAAAATTGTGTCAATTACGTATGTACCACGCACTTAGAAAGAACATCTTTTCTGGAAGATTTCATTTCTGAAAATATATTCTAGACTATATCGACTATAAATGAAATTGTTATGATATTTGGCAGTTCTGGTAAGATGGAGCGATGTCTATCATTTTGACATTACTTTTGGATGTTCATTAAATGAGTTTTTAAACCCCCTCAATATTCAATATTCTGTACAATATATTTTGGAATGTCAAAATCAGTTAAATCCTTTTCCAATGAGAAATAGAAAAATTTGTAATTGTCATTATTTTCGATTTTTATTAAAAAACAGTATAGCTGCATAAAATGTTGTCGTTTTGTTTAGTATTGCTTTGAATCTTTTTATCCATTTAATGCAAGTTATTAACAAAAAATGTATTAAAATTAACGATCCAAATTTAAAATTTTTCATACAATAATAATACAAAAAAGAAAAGAAATTTTCAAATTTTTTATTGTTTTGGTAAGATTTGATTTCTTTAATTAACTTATTTAATTTCATTAATTTCCATTAGAATTTAAGATTTTTTGTAAACAAAAAACATAATATTTAGGTACGTTTTCTCGTATTTTTAAATAGGTAAAAATGTAAGGCATATCGTAATAAAAAATAGATTCTAACTGTAAGAATACCACAAATAGCCTGTTGTGTTGCTGGCACATAATTTTTATAATACCGCAGGTTTAAATAATATAAATATTAAAAATAAAAAGTAAAAAACGATAGGAAGAAGTATTTCAGAACTGGTCCTTCTTCAATGATAACTAAAATTGCTATTGTGTTTTTGTTAATTTAGTAAATCTTTTTTCTTAAAAACTATTTACAAGTCATGCATTCATTCATTCATTAATTAATTAATTAAAATATTATATTATATTATAACATTTACAACTATAATAGGTGTGCTACCATGCAATATCTTTTTATAACTATTTTCTTAACCTTTTACAGAAAGTATTATAAAATAGTTGTCCAAGATATTTAGATAATATGATAATATATCATATAGTTGTTGACATATGGATACTGGTTTTAGATATAGGAATGGGCATAGACGGATAGATTTTATGTCTGCTTTATCGGGAGCAATGACCGAATATAATATGAAGATAAATGCGTTGGCATTTTTGTAAAAAAATATATTGGACATGATTTTAACACATTAAGCATGCCGTTAATCAGAAAATGCTGATTATATTTGGGAAAAGAACAAATACATGAGTAGCAAGTTATAAGCCAATCGTTGTATAGCAAATGTGCGCTCGTTTTCTTGCTTTCAGATTAATTAATCTTTAATGTTGATTATAAATATATTGATAAATGGGAACTATCAATAGTTGAGTGTTATGAAAAAGATAAACATTTCTTTATAAATATGAAGGTTTTACTGATATAATTGATATCGCAGACTAGAAACTTTTAGAATAAAGTATGTACATTTTTGTGATTACAGACACAAAACTGGACCCTTTCTTTTACTGGAATTAAAAGAAGTGTGAATGGTTTACTATACTGAGTTCTACTTCAATAAAATTTAGTTCTCTATTCGTGGCAGTAGATTGCTACGCCTGGCAGTTGAACACAAAATTTAAATGGTTCTTTTTTGCTTTTAGAATTACACTATATTTTAGAATATACTAAATTACACAAACTGACTCAATCGTTATATGGATAAAACTGATGGCAAAAACATCTGGAGAATTGAAATAGTTTGTGTTGAAAGATTATAAAGAAAAAATAATATCTTTTTAAATCAGATATATTATGTCGAAAGAAGTTTAGTTTTGTTATTCAATTATTAGAAATAGGAAAAAAATCATTAACTGAATAGATAATTGAATAGATTTACTGAATAGATAACTGATTTAGTTTTATTTAATAAAATATTTAAAAACAAAATCTACATAATCACAATTCATTATCCGAACACATGGATCTAATGCATTCAATTCATGAAAAATGTATATCTATTGAATATCTTAGCAAAAGATTGGAAACATACCACTTCAATGAACACACTTCCGATTGTATGACCGAGTTGGTTATGAAGGCTCGGTGTTTTATTTATTTTAATTAAAAAAAATTTAATTTATTGAAGTGATTTTTTAGTAAAATTATCCATGTTCAATATATAATTATTTTTAATTTATTAAATATATTATTTTGAAGAATTTATAATAAAGTCAAATTTATTCTGGTTTATTAGCTGTATTAAATGTTTAATAAAAATTGGTTTTGGTAAAATATATCATACATTTTAAATATTACTCGTTCAAAAAATGTTTTCCCCAATTCATCTTGATAATTAAGGACTTGTATAAGTCCGCATTAATTCCAAGATCAATTAAACTTACTTTAACAATTAAAAATATAATAAATGCCATAATTAACGGTTTTACAAAGGATGCCTAAATCCTAATCAAGAACATAATTAAAAATAATAATTATTTAAGCGCACGAAAAAAACAGTTCCATTTTCAGCGATAAAAGCATTCAAAATTTTAATAAAAATAAGAAGAGATCCACCGCTTAGTTTCAACGTAAAAACCGATTTGAAGTCTCTTGTAAATAGTGATTTGTATATATTTCCATTTTACATTATCCAATTAGTTCAAACCATAAAACTCTCAAAGTACACTGTAAAAATAATACTGTGATAACGTCATATAATTGTATCAAGTTGTCTTACATCCAGAATGATATTCAATATTTGATGTAATGCAGTATTAATTTAAAAATTTTGCTTCCTGGAAGAAGCTCTGGTCGTACAAACCACTATCTTTTGATATTTACAACTTGGCAGATTATAATGCCAAATAGCACCCATCGTAATTAAAACGAAAAGAGCTAAATATGGTTCTGTTATAATCAAAACAACTCTAGGCGCATCTCGTTCCAAATGTCATGTCGAGAAATGCGTTCACTAATTGGAGTATATATATATTATTTACTGAAGCTTTAGACAGAATCAAGGTCTATAAATTTACTATACAGTAGTCTAAAAAGCATATTGTTTAGTCTAATTAAAGCATATTTAAAACAGTAGATAACAGCAATTTTGTGTTGAACTTTTAAAAAGCAACGTACGTCTTCTATGTTGAACATTAGCAAGTGTATAATACAAAATGCTTGACACGAAAGCAAAGTATGTAAAATGTAATATAAAATTTTCTTTAAGAAAATATTACATGTTGCTTTCCCTTTTTTACTTCATCAACCAAATTTTTTTTTAAATTTTCGATAGTTTTATTTATCGAAAAATCAAAAGTGAATCGATTAATAGAAATACCATTTTTTAAAATAAATACTTTTCAATCAATTTGAAAGATATTTTTTTTAAATTATAGTATCAAGCTAAAATACAATAAAAGTTTTTTAAAAGCGTTCTATATACGGTTTATATGTTTTTTAGTATTGTATTTTATTTTTAGTTATCAGCGTTCAGTTTTAATTACTTCAACCACAGCAGATGGGTCTTGTATCGTTTCAAATAAATTTTAATTTTATTATATGTAGGGCATAATTATTATACCTTAAGTGTTTTTTTTATTTATTATCGTATCTATTATTGTTTTTTTATTATGCGCCTCTCGAACTGTTGGATTTTTTCCATAAACAAACACGAAAAAGATTTATCTATTTGACGCTAAAAATGTGCACAAACATTTTTAGTAGTCAGATAATAAATATTTGTACACCCCAAAGACATTTTAAATACTATGTCTTAAACTAAAGTTAAAAAAATATCAGTCGAATTTTATTGAATGTTGATCTAGAATATTTCTTTAACATTTATAATGAAAATAGATCAAAGTAGCGTCCTATCACAAGGGTAAACTTAAATTAAATACTAAATAATTCAAAAGACATGTAATATAAATTAAAGAGAGACGAATACAATATTTTTTTAAATCTAAAATATTTTATTTATTGTATTTTTACTTAATTTTAATAATGGAATGGTATATTATTATATGATATTTACAATATAGACAACATATTTTGAGATTATTCTGTTTTTTAGATATCTTATTTTTGCTACTAAAATGTTAGTGAATCTTGTCAAATTCTCAATTTGTGTATTTACTAATTGTGTAATTGTGTTTGTGAGTTATTCAATTTTCTGAATTTGGAATATATTTATACAACAAAATGGTATATTTTCAATTGATTATCTATTTTTTTATAGGGATGAATTCTAATTAAGTTAGATAATGCAAATTGAAAAAAGCCATTTATTGAATGCAATAAAAAGATTTCAACAATTAATTATAAAAATTGTTATGCAAATTTTACGCCTTATATATTGACTATTTAAATGCATGTTTAATTAACTCCGTATATAAAGTAGAGGTAATAAATATATAAAATTGTAATATATTTATAATTAATAGATTAAATGTGCATTGAAGATATTTTACTTTATTATATTAAAATGTTGCTATAATATTTGACTCCATTAAAACAAAACGTAAACATAAAAACGTTTTGTCTTAATAATTAATATTTTACGTTTCTTATTTCTATAGATTATATATGTTTGACCTATTTATTTTTCAATGTATTTTTAACACACTTCGGCGTATATCATTCTCATTATATACATATTATAATGGTGTACATCTGCTTTTTCCTGTCAATGAAATCAATTGTATGACAGGAGTATTACATATAAATAAATTATTTAATTCATGTACAAGCTCATTACAAGGTAAGAACGCATATTGTATAATTACGTATAACATATGTACTTTTGATACTAATTTGTAATTTAGTGGCAAAAGCTGACAGAATGTGTTTAATTTCTCATAAGATGCAGAATAGAAAATGATATTTAATAAACTAGAGTGTTAAAACCACATGTACGGTTAAATAACATACTTTATGATTTAAAAAATATTTTTAAGCTATAGTAAATAAGCAAAACTGTAGATAAGATATATAATTTTAGGCTTTAAATATAAGTATTTTGTATTTTTAATGTTTGTTGATTGATTAATACTTTATAAAATCAACAAAAATACGATTTATATATTATTTTATTATTTTTTAGAAATTAATATAGTATTATTGTAATGTTTAAGTAAGTTATCAATAGGATTTGTCGAAATAATATAATGATGCAATAATAATGTGTTGTTATCCATAATATCTGAGAAACATTTCATATAAAATGTATAATTCATTTAATTAAATTTATGCATGAATGTGAATTTTTATTGTTTATTAATGTCTATTACTGAATTAATTCATAATTATATTGAGAAAGAGAACATTCCCTTTGAATGTTCCATCAGTTTTAAAAGTATTAATTATCATAAAAAATATTATTTTAAAATTAATTTCCCTTTTTAAGTAGGTTTATTAGTTCTAAACCGCTTACCAAAGTGTTGATTACAGTATGCTTCTTGCGCGACTGGAATCGTGCCTGAACAGCCCCACGCCTGCTTCCTGGGGTCCATGGTGTACGTCTTAGCCGCAAAGGCAATAAAAAGGAATGCACAACAGAGCAGAACCAGCCGGGCAACACGGCCCATAGTCCGAAGCAGATGCAGGGACACTGGACGACCGCGAATACCCGGACAGCGCACCATGTCAGGGTCAGTAGCCCCACTGGTCTGGGTCTCCAAGTTGCTCAGCTCTGTTGTTAATCCATCACTTATGCTGCTGGGCCCAACTGGTAACAGGGGCATTGTGATCTAAACGAATGTTGACACACACCACACACAACACACAGAGATGCGGATATAATTCGCAGACGCACTCAAAACTACAAGTATTTTCCTTTTTTGGATCTTAACGGCGGACCCCTAAAACGCTGATTTTATATACTCGATCCAGTAGTTGTTAGATATATATATTTAGAAATATCATGGAGAATCTTTTTTAATAGAGCGTGATAGTTTGATGATGCTGTCAAGTGTGCGGCGCTTGTTACCAGGCTTTTTGCCGGATCACACGGGGTGTTGCTGGCTGCTTAGGAATTACTCCTAGAGCCACCTGAAGAGTTAGACTGACGTGACGGCGTGTGTGTCTATCGTTCCCCAAACCACTCCCCTGTCTCTCTCTCCTATTTCCTCTTTAGTGAGTGTAAGTCGGAAGACTTTCAATAGGGCGAAAGAAAAATTGGGGAAATAGATAGACAGTACTGCGAGAACGAAGAGGCAATATTTAAGAATAAAAGTGGAGAAAGGGAACAAGGATCAGAAAGGGAATTTACACAAAAAGAGAAAAGCGTTTTGGCCGTTAGACCCCAGCTGAAGCCACACTTCAGGAAATGGCAGGCGACAAACCTCCCAACAGTTCTTTGGGAGACTGCCAAGACCAAAGCCAGCAGGATTTACCACTAATACTTCGTTTGCACATTATGTTCCTGACAGAAGCATAACTACACACCAGCCAAGACGCGAAGAGGGCGTCCTGCATGTGAAAGGGTTAGACCGCACAGGGTCTCTCACATACGTTCATGTAGATACTAGATTACCTGGGTTGTATATTTTCTCAGTCAAGGATATATCTATATATTATATACTATATTATATATATGCAGTAGTTTAATATGATTGGTGCAAGAAAAATCAGAGAGAGATTAAATATTATATCTATATAATATGACCTGAGATTAAAAGTTTAAGAAATTGAAGTATTTATTTCAACTAGAAATGTGACCCATAACTGATTCTATTTTCAATTTTTTATTTTTTTAGGTATTAGTATTTTCTTGTATATATTATAAGTAGAATTTTGCTAGCGACATAAAATATTATATTAGTTTTTTCCAAGTCGCATTTGATTTTACATATTTAGAAAGACAATGCATTGGTAGTTGGAGGAATTGTTAATAACGAATTAATAACATTCAAATTAATTCATGGATTCCTTGAATATGTTTTTTAACTAAAATCAAGGTAAGATACGGACAATAATAAATGGCAATCTCAACCTATTGCTTTAGAAGTTTTATGAATTCGGATTATTATAATTCAAAATACTTTTGAAATAGTTAGAAACTCGGAATATTAATTTAAAAGCTAAAAACGCTAAAAATAAAAACAATTTTATCTTAGGTGAGAATTTGTATAACTAGTATAATTAGACATAAATTGGAAAAATCGCCCCACAATAAATATTTTTAATATACAAAAAAAACAATTTTTATAAACAAGAATTTATTAATTTCAATAAAATTTATCGTGTTTCATTATTAAACTAGAAATTGTAGTCAATGCTCAAATTTTGAGCATTTATTTTTTATACAATAAACATATATACGACATAGCAAAGATCTACGGGAGAACAAAGATCATAATGAAAATCCTTACAGATATATGGGCTTTCTTTGCAACACTATTTCTATAATTATTCCCCACATTGAGAAGACTGTACCAGCAATATATCCTGTTCTTCCACTCTTATGAAGGTCCAAGCTGTGAATAACTTGACTATATACTTGACTGAGCAATTGCAGGATACTGTTGGGTATTGTATAAATAATAATAGTATATTTTTTATTAAATTTTTGACCCCATTATTTTAAATAAAGTTCAAAATATGATAATTAGATATCTAAAGAATATTTAAAATTTAGTATTTTTTATAAAATCGTCATTTTTAATCACATCGTCATTTTAACCCCCTCGGATGTCACTGAATTAAAAAAAATTAAATATTAATTATAAAGCTATTACCAATTTTTAAGTGGAAGGAACTTATGAGATATCTGTATATAATGCATTACATGAAAGTTTTGTTAGATCTGTGACTTTTGCAATTATTCCGATATAAAATGTGCGGTTATAATTATGACT
>JAUZNC010000006.1:16630-26914 GCA_034780395.1 Vannuccia rotundouncinata | reverse complement strand
GCATTACATGAAAGTTTTGTTAGATCTGTGACTTTTGCAATTATTCCGATATAAAATGTGCGGTTATAATTATGACTTCACTGCACAAAAACCTTTTCATAATTATATTTTTACACATGTTAATAAAACAATCTATACCTCATTACATTCTTCTCTGGGTTAAAGTTTTCTCAATATTAAGATCGTAAGTTTAGTTTATTTAGCTGAGTCATTTGAAATACGCACACCTTATATATGAATGCAATTGAATTGCAATATTCAGTTCATATATATTCGAATAAGAATCTTCAGACTAATTTATTATCATTTTAGAGATTCACACACAACTGTTTCGATATTGCATTCTTATTAAAAATCATGACATGCTAGAAGACATCTTAAGATCTCTCAATTGATCTAGCACAAACAGATTCCTGATCGTTTCAGAAGTCCTTAACTCGGCAATAGGAGAAACGCAAAGTGAGGTTAGTGAAGGAGGGGTGGCAGGGACAGTAGAACAGTTGTTTTTTTTAATGTGGGAAAGTTTATTATATAGTTTTGAAGGAGAAAGCCATATCAAATGACTCGATGTCATCTTTTTCCATTTCTGCGGAACCTATATACAGAATAGAACACACATTTGCGTAGCGAAATAAGTTTGCAGAATACCCTCTGCCCGGCCAAGTACACAATTTGAAATAGATTTAGGTGAATTAGTCTCCAGCCGACTTCGACTAATTTTTGCACTGTGATCAAATGGATTTACTTTTCATGGAGTAGACACTCTGGGTAATATTTTGGTTTGGATTACGCCAAATGCCAAATTGACATAAATGGAATAAAATATTTAGAACATTTGAGGTATTTTATGGTCATTTAACGTACGAAGGTTATTTTTATGCAGTATCACTAGGTGCAGTATCTATAGTTCAATAACAAATATGGGAGGTTCAAATATTGTTAGAATTGTTTTTATTGCAAAATATTATTGTAATAATATCATGGATACGTTTAGCAGGAAGTATTTTTAACAAAATAATGGAATTATAAAGGCTTACTTTTTTTCTTAGTAATCATGATTAATTTGTTTGCGGTAATTTTATCGAACTTATTTTTATTTTGTTTAAAGTTTAATTACATTTTTAACCATTAACAGTTTCACTTTTATTTACTTCTAAAATTTAATTTTGTAAATATTTATAACTCTAATAACACTGGTATAACTCTGAAAATAATGAATATATATATATGAAAGCAAATATATTATTACCGACGATTATATAAAATCCTTAAATTAATTTATGTTTGATTGAAATAATATGTTACTATTTATAAAAGACATGATTTAAATTTTATATATAAGTATAATTATTGCACTTAGCATATGTATCGAAAATAATACGTTGATATTTTAACATACTAGCAAATGTCCAAAATTGTGAAGATACTCGAATTATTATCCATCGAATAATAAACTAATCATATCACTCTTCTCGTCTGGAAGATTTTGTTGTTCAAAAAAAACTAATTCGATGAATTTTTTTTTAAATAACTGATTAGAGAATCATTTTTCCTATTACATTATTATTTATATAGATATTCGCGAGATTATATTATGTATTATCACAATATTTCTTTTAATTGTTTGTTTTCTATTGTGTATAAATTTAGTTGTTTGTTAGGATCATAAACCTATAATATCATTTCTTCACCGACTAATTTAGTTGTTATACGATTTTCAAAATGTAGTTTAGCTCGAGTCCAGAATTATTTTGAAAATGAACTAACAAATTGTAAGCTAACTTAATCAATTATTTTATTAAACGAGCTATATGAATACAAATTTTATAAGATCATCAATAATTTGTTGAATAAATTATAATGGTATTATGTTATTGAATATATATACTTAAATATCAGGCTAACATTCTACTACCTTAGGTTAAGAAATTTAGTTCTTCATCCTTCAGTCAGACATGGAAAATCAATACGATCAATGTTTTAAATTGGCAAGTATAATAACCATAGTAGCAAGACGGAGGAAAATTATTGCTTCCGATATATCGTACTACATAATTATATTACGTAATTGCTTAATTATTTATGACATTAAAAATTCAATAGCTATATACTCTATACAATATACTACCTTATACACTTTACTATTTATATTGAGTAATAACTAATTTAACCCTATAAGGTTTAGTAATAGTTATTAATCTAAAATTTGACTTATTGACTAATTAAAATCTGCGCTACACGTTAAAAGATTAATTATTTTGAAACAAATGTTTTTAGTATAGGTGTAACTATATAAAATGTTGGCTATTTGATATAAATGGGAAACTGTTGAAGATATCTAAATTAATAAACATAGAAAACTAAAGTTAAATGAATATTTTTTGTATCAAAAATTTCATCTCTAAAAATCAAATGTATAGTAAAAACTTATGTGATACTGTGAGAAATTCACAAACTTTTATTATAATTGATAATTAAGTTATTAATATTCTCTGGTATAATACATGTATGTGCCTATAAAATCTATACAATTGTAATTATTTGTAACTAATAGTTTATTTTAAAAATTGAAATATTCACTAAAATTTTTCTAATATCTTTTGGATATAATTTAGTTAAATTAGTTTATTAAAATATGAACTATACACATTAAAACTAGTAATGACTTAAAGTTTAAAGTTAAAGTTAAAATTTTGGTTACTAATTTACTGATAAAATTATCATAAAACCATAAATATTTTTAATAAAATATTATATCAGTTGCATTTAATAATTTACAATAACAAACCAAATAAAAAGGCATTTATTATTTCCAATTAGTCATCAAAGTAAAATGAAATCAATAATCAACTTCATATAAACAACATTTATCGCATTAAACCATATTCTAGTCGAGAAATTATATTCTGTATAATGTTTTCCAAAACAGTAATGAAAAGAAAATTATGCAAAGTTACTGTAATTGTCTAAATAAATGGAAATACAAAAGTATTTGAATAATAATTATATCATAAATAAATATCATGCATTGATCGATTGAAGGCAATAGAGTAAAATTATTTCAAAATTCCAAACATATTATAATATCACATACCGTCAAAATATATCATCTTATTGCACTCTTTTGTCAATCAGAAAATCGAAAAATTGTATTTATACTTTTTATCATTTTTACGAAATAATCAAATAAGAATTTATCTAATTTGCTAATTATTTTTAATTTGTTTATTTATTCAAATTTATAAATAGATAAGATATTTGATTAAAGTTTTTTCATTCAACTTTTTAAAATTATACAACGATTTGATTAAACTAATTATATTCTTTTTGATATTTTTATAACATAAATTGTAGAATTAATCATAAAGTATTTTAATAGTCTTTTACAATATACAAAGTATTTGATTTTGGGGTGTATAATCTCACGATATAATATATAATTTAGCTTATACTAATTAATATTCTGTTCAATTATGTATGTATCAAATTAAAAATAAATAAATATAAAGATGTGAAGCATGTAAACTGGACAGTTGCTTGGACAATGATTTATAATTAGTTTTGTATTAGTAACATACTTTTCTAACACTAATTACGAATAAATAATTTATAAGCTTGTGGTCAAGTGAGCTATATATATATATATAGAAATAAATTGTTTTACATATTTAAAGTGAACATAAATCATATTTGACGGTGGGAATAGTACATTTTGTGCATTTAACGTGTGGTATCATACAAGACTCCAAGATTACAGGATGTCAACAGTAATTTAGTAATTGTTCCCAAAGATTAATAATGTTATCTTTTTTCAAACAGTTGCTTAATTTTATGTGCGGCTTCAACCAAGTTGTATTCCTTACATCTTTAGAGGAGAGTTAGTGGACAATTCCACTTCTATTTTTGGCTTTGTTCTATTTTCTATTATTGGACTTCAGCGGATCAAAGATATCAAGGTCAAATTCATCAATTGAGGATTGCATGAATTGTGGGCTCTGGATATTCCCTAAAAGCTATTAAAATAAAATAAAAGAATATTAGTATATTTAAAATGATTAATTTGATTTTAGACTTTCAGGAAATATATATAATTATTCTTAATATAACTTAAAACTCAAAATACCAAATCGATCGCATAAAACGTTAAAATATATTTTCTTTAATTTTTTAGTTATGTGCTACCGAAACGAGAAAGTATGGTTCTTAGACAGACTTAGTCTTTCTATTTATAACTAGTAAACTTAATTATTGACAAATATGTAATGCACATCAATAATATATAAAAACTATAAATTCATATTTAGTACATAATTTTTGGTAATAATATGTAAACGATTTAAAAAATCCGTGCTAACAATACAAGTTGCTATGATTGATACTATAAATATTTAACGGAGAGCTTACGTTTTCATTTGGATCATTGATTGTTCGTTGTTTGGTGGGGTTTATGTCAAAACATTCCATTCCAAATAAATCTGCTGCGTTTAAGAATGGAAAAGAAATGTAATATAAACTAAAGTTAAAGATAGAAATGGTATTCTAAACTTTTTTAGACAAACTGTAAAGCATGGAAGCATTAAAGCACTCTCATACAAGCATTGAAACTTTATTATGTATCTAAAAAAATATACAATTAGGAAGATAATCAAAATTTCTATTGAAAACATTTTGAACAAGTATAACCTTACATGATGACATTGTCATTACAATAATTGTTATTACAGTTAAATTATCAGATTTAACAAAAATTATAACTATATATAATTATATTTTTTACGGATGCAAAATAATGGAATTAATGTTTTTCAAAATGTATTGCTTTATCCATGTTAAAATTAATGATTTTTACAGAATATAATTCTTATCAAAATCTGTGCTCCTATTGTAATTTAAAATAAAATCTTACCAGAATTAATGGTGTCTGACCTGACCGAAGTTGTCGCTCTAGAGTTCGACCTTGATTTTGGATTTGTTGGTGGAGGATTCACTAGAATAAAATATGCAAATTATTATTGTCAAATTTTGTCCATTCTAAATGTTGGAATACATTTTATTTTATCTAAAATAAAAGAATTAAGCCAACAGTTTACTTATAACTTGTAAATGTTTTTCCATTCGTAATAGTTTATTCTATTGGATCTAAAATGCATCTGTCTAAAGGATAGTTCGTATCGAAATGAATCCATACAATTGTACAAAAATTCCTGTATAGTATAATACACCCCAGGTGTGAACGATATATCAGTCTTTTTAATTTTATTAGTTTAAAATGTTTTAATTATTGTATTAATGAAGTATATTCTGTCATCGAAAGATTTGTTTAAAATGACTATACTATGCATATAATAGACTTCGAAAATATTTTGAATGTTTGACCTGTTATAATGTTTTTTACTTCAATTATTTCGATTGATAATAGATACGAAAAAAATTGAATATTTGAAAATATTATTAGATCTTGTTTTATGAGAAATCATTATTTCGACAATGTCCTGAACAATTTCAGCCATCCTAAAGTGACTCGAACATGACATCTCACAGGCTATGCGTGGTGGTGGTTGGGGTGCTTCGTCATCTTCAGGAAGATGTGGAGCGTCCCCGTCAGGATTTAAAAAGGGGTTGGATAAAGAATGCAACGGTCGAGCACTTGCAACTGACGGTGTTGAAGCGGTACGCTGCTTGTCCAATAAGGAGTAGATCTAGAGTTGTTGAGGAAATTGAAAATAAAATAAAATTGAGGGACGGAGTGAATGAGTGAGTGAGTTTTTTACTGATGTAAAATAATTCAATTAAGGATTTTCATAGAATGTAATTCTTTTCAAAATCTGTCCTCTTAACTTTTTTTGACTAAAATAGAATGAATACACAATAATAATATGTGTTAACGCGACAAAATAATTAATTTGTGCGGTGGGAATATATACGTTGATAGTTGTTTGTAAACAGACGAAAACCATAAAATGTTGCAGAATTAGGGTGACTTTGAAATTATAATGTAATTTGTATAAACTTATTTCAGAACAACTTTTGAACTCAGGTATGTATTTTTTTGATATTTTACACGTTTTAGGTATGATAAATTAGTTGTTAATATGTATACGGTCAATAATTAAATGTTTATGGTGTGATGATATACGAAATGTTGTATCAGATTAACTAATTAATAAATTATTTACGCCCACACCAGTGGCGCCCACATCAAAGTAAAATCTTCATACTTTATGATCAGATTATAGCTAGAAAATTAGACATTACGGTTTACAGGTTTGACATATCTATTTTAACAATATAAATTATAGTGTCGACTCGTAAATAAATTATAATATTCATTAAATTATTATGTTATCTAATAAGTCTTGTTAGTTTTATTACCATCGCATTAGTTTTATGTTACGAATTTTATATATAAAATGCGTATTTTCACATTTTCGATATTTTTGCGTATATAATAACTTATTAAATTCCACTATTATTGAATTGATTGGCATAAACACATATCCTAAATAAAAATATATTTACAATTTCTAAATAAATGAATTTATTCAAATCTGTAATTTTTTATAAAAATATAAATCTTTTAAATTACATCTGTATATTGTTTATTTGAATCTCAAAGTGCAGATAAAATGTATCGACTGGAGTTAATATAGCCCATATATGTATAATTTATTATTAATCCTATTGCCAAAAATATTTTGTTTTCAACAAATAGATATGAAATTATGAATTTTGCAATCCAATTTCGTGTGTATATTCTTTTATCTGGGTTTTTAATAGAAAAATAATGACATACTGCATATAATAATGTTATTGATAGTATCTAAATTATTCACATTTAAAATTAAATAATTTTGGTAAATGAAATTATATTAAGATATTAAAATTAAAACATTAATCAATCATGGAAGGTTTAAAACTTTTACCAAGCAATTGATACAAAATATAGTTTAAGATGTAAATCCATCACTCTGTACTGTTTTAGAAGTTGGCGAACTTTTTCTTTCAATTAAATCGTTTAAAATAAAAATTCAAATTTGGTACTTACACTTTTTTATATAATGTTGAGGCACTTTGTAGAAAAATTATTTTACGTAAATATTTTAATTAATTTATTTATATCATTTAATGATGTATTATATTATATTTTCATTCAAACAATAATTAAGGAAATTTTAGATTTTATTTTAATCAAACTGTTTTACATTTTAATAACTAATTTTAAAAACAGATAAAACAATATTTACTCTCGATATATAATCTCAATATTTTGTTTTATTGACAATTAAGACAGTTCATTTCATTTTATTTGAAAAGTGTTCAAAATTTTTTTATTATAATATGTTTTTATATCAAAGAGTGTTTTTAAATAACTGACTATGAATTTATCTAATTATTTCATTGTTTTTTCTTACGGTATTTTCCGAAACTGAAGACTTTTTGCTGTCCTTCAATTGTGTCACATATTCTAACTGGAAAAAGAAAACATTAAAAGAAATATCGATAACTTCATTCTAATATCTATATACTTAAAATGCTGATCAATATGTAATATCTATATAATAAATAAATCCATATATATAGAAAAAAACATATACCAAAGGACACATGCTAGAAAAATTAGCCATCTTATTAGTACCTCACAGCTGGTATTCACTTTCAATCCTCCATAACCATTAATAATCATTAAATAGAGCATGTTTTTAATTAAATATACATGTATTAATTTGTACCATCTCAATAAGAAACTATTCAGTTAAAAATTTGAGAGGAACGAATAGTTGAAAAGGGTTCTAAACTTAATTTTCTGCGACCCATATAATAAGATCCAGGCCGATATTTGCAGTGGAACTGGGATCTACTACATCTGTGTCCTCCTTTTCTTGACGCTATCTTTCTATAACACCCCAGCCATAAGTTTATCTCCACAATAGTTTAGTTTCACTGAGGAATGGGGTGGGGGGTATATATATACAGGTGTACGTAATATATGTATATACAAATCGACTGTTCTACTATTCCTCTGGGATATATATATTTATAGATATATCAAAGGTACCCATAGTTAAATATCACTTCACTGGCACGAAGATTTGGCGCCTATACTTTCGACTTGACACATGCCCTAACTATTTGCAAATCTCTTCCACAGCTCCTTGCTTAGGAGTCTACATCTTCAAAATGTGCACTATTCTTTGCCAGTCGCATTCATTACATTTTTCAGTGTTTCAACTTTTTTTATCTCATTGAAGAAACTGTGCGGTAATTCAAACGATTTTTAGTCGCTCAGATAGACAGAAATTAGCGCTGAATACCGCATTGCAACAGAAGTCCTGATTCACGTATATCAAAATGCAACCTTACCTTCAGCCAACTTATAATATTACCAAACAGTTATATAAGAAATGTATATCAATTTGGATAGATGAACTTCGATTAATCCAAATTCTACAAGACTGACAGACTGGTAATATTGGCTTTGTAAAATGTGGGCTATATTTGGAATATCGGTGATAAAAAATGCTACGTCATAGATAATCCCTTAGATAAGCTTTCTAAAATCGTGTTTCAAAATGGTTAATTATTTTTGTATGGGAGAACACACTATATTTCACACATTTGAACTGTTCTTGACCCCTAAAGTTTTTTGTGAAATATGTTTAAAAATTCATGAAAAAATAATAAAAAGAATATTATGGAAATATTCTCAAAATAATAATATAGAAGTAATAAAATATGAACAATTACGAAGTGGAAATAACATTTGATTTATGCTATTAGTTTTTAATTTTGTAAATAATAAATTGCTTTAGTGATTTCTGTAAAAGTAAAACACTTATTTAATTTTAAATTTATTAAAATAATAAATAATATCTTTACATATTACATAAATTCATGAATTTTGATTATTTCATTACATAATATTGAATAGTTGGTAATTGTTTATCATTTAAATATTTTGAAACATAAAAAAACTTCCAACATTTAAATGGGAAGGCCAAGAGAAAGTTTTCTTTTACATCTGAAGTTTTACTTCTGTGATTTTACACAAACAACAATTTTAATGTAGCGAATAAGTGGCATACATTTTAAAAGTTTTAAAATATGATATATAATATATTGATTTGGTAAATATTTATTGTCGGCATATTATAAAGAAAGAATTCAAAGCTCCACGACATTGAATTAAATTTATAATGCCAATATTTCGATTGTAGTGTATCTTTTTCAAGACAGATGGCAGAAGTGAGAAACAATACAGATAAATGTACAGATATATTGAGGCTACATATTTGTATATTTATGTCATTACTTTAATTTATTATATAATTTAAAATATTTTTTTCAATCACTTCACAAAGATCGTAACAAGTACTATGTTATCATAATTAAATCAGAAGTTAAGTATACATAATTATGAACTGTTTTGAACATCATACTTTTTCATAATACAAATGAATGTAAAAATATATCTTAGAAATTAAAACATTTATAAATAAAGAAAGCTGATAAAATTTGTATTACAGATATAAGGCATTACATTAAAGACTTATCTAATTAATGAATTCTCCCGCATCCAGGCATGTGACTGTTTAACATAAAATAAAAGTATACGAAGTTGAACATATTTGATAACTAAAATAGCTTGACTTATAAATATGAACAATTAGAAGGACATATTTCACATTTTGAACAATATTATCAGACAAGTTCACCTAGTCTTGTTCAATTTTTTAAAAACTCATCAGCAGCAAGCACTTTTAATCATATCATGATGGAATTTCCACATTGCCTTGTCGGTGAAATCGATTATATGTAAATATTTATCTTTTCTGTCACAAAGTGAATATTACATAAGAAGAGAATATTTGTCTGAATCATATCAGAATCTTAAAATATTTCAGGAGGAAACATACGTCACTAGCAATAAAAGAAACAGTAACTACCACAAATTGTAGAGGTTCAGTTTTTAAAGTCTGATACAGGATTTATACTGAGGACTCTGCAAAACTCATGCTTTACACTGCAGAACTCAAGTTTACACTGCAGAACTCAAGTTTACACTGCAGAACTCATGCATTACACTGCAGAACTCAAGTTTATACTGCAGAACTCATACTTTACACTGCAGAACTCAAGTTTACACTGCAGAACTCAAGTTTACACTGCAGAACTCAAGCTTTACATTGCAGAACTCAAGTTTACACTGCAGAACTCAAGTTTACACTGCAGAACTCAAGCTTTACATTGCAGAACTCAAGTTTACACTGCAGAACTCATGCTTTA
>JAUZNC010000006.1:0-11189 GCA_034780395.1 Vannuccia rotundouncinata | reverse complement strand
ACTTCAACCAACAATGTTGTCCAACTCTACCACACATTGTGGTCACTTCAACCAACAATGTTGTCCAACTCTACCACACATTGTGGTCCACTTCAACCAACAATGTCGTCCAACATCTGGTCCACTTCAACCAACAATGTTGTCCAACTCTACCACACATTGTGGTCACTTCAACCAACAATGTTGTCCAACTCTACCACTCATTGTGGTCACTTCAACAATACAGTGATGTCCAACTCTACCACACATTGTGGACCACTTTAACCAACAATGTTGTCCAACTCTATCACATCTGGTCCACTTCAACCAACAATGTCGTCCAACTCTACCACACATTGTGGTCCACTTCAACCAACAATATCGTCCAACTCTACCACATCTGGTCCACTTCAACCAAGAATGTTGTCCAACTCTACCACACATTGTGGTCCACTTCAACCAACAATGTTGTCCAACTCTATCACATCTGGTCCACTTCAACCAACAATGTTGTCCAACTCTACCACACATTGTGGTCCACTTCAACCAACAATATCGTCCAACTCTACCACACCTGGTCCACTTTAACCAAAAATGTCGTCCAACTCTACCACACCTGGTTCACTTCAATTAGATAAACCATTTCAACAGCTTGATTTCAATTTTCCTCAACGTAAATGTGGTAAACAAATACTTTTTTTTACCAATGTGTTTCAAACAATTTAATTTTTTACACTATGATAAAAAGACTGATTCATTTTTTTGGTTTCTTTGTGCCAAACATCATCATAATTCTAAATTGGATCTTGTTAAAGTGAAAAAATCATTTTTGACTGATCTATTTTCCAATTGGAAAAAAGCGCAGCAAAAATGTTGACAACATCAGTTATCCCAGTGCCATACAATTTGAGGTTAGATTGAATTTATTTTACCTAAATGTGGAAACATCAGAGAAATGATTAATGAATCAACCAAACATAAGATGGAAACCAACCGTCACTCTCTTTTAAAAATAATTGAAAGTTTATGATTTTTGTGCAATCAAGAAATTCCTATTCAAGGCGATAAGGATGAGTCTTTAAATTTCATCAATCTTATGAAATTAAGATCAATTGATGACTCTATTAAGAGATCACTTCAGGTTCCAATACATACTTTAGTCATGATATCCAAAATGAATTATGCACAATAATGTCCCATAATGTTTTCATAGTTTAATTGGTGATATCGGCATGAATTTTTTTCTCTATTATTACTGATGAATATACTGACATATCGTATAAAGAACAATTATCATTATGTATTCATTGGATAGACGATAAATTATTTCCGCATGAGGAATTTATTGGTTTTTACAATATTCATAATATGTGCTCAGCTACAATTTTTGCATCTATTACAGATGCCAATTAGTACGTATTCATTTAAATCTAGCTAATTGTCGAGGAGTATGCTTTGATGGTGCAAACAATGTGTTAGGCCATAACACAGGAGTAGGCAAACGTATACAAGAAATTAAACCAACAGCTCTAGCTACACACATACAAATTTCCCCTAAACATGAAAATATCTTTCCGGAAATAAAAGCAGATAATATTTCTGAAGAAGACAACAGAAATAGAAACATTTTGACACTAAGTGCCACAAAATGGATGGTGAGAGCTGGATCAATAAGCAGAATATTAGACAACTATGAAGTGCTGGGAAGAAAGTCTTCAAACAAATCTACAAGCTGATGTGCGAGGACGGATTATTGGATGTGATGCACAAATGCAGACATTTACTTCTTTTTTGCATTAAATTTATCCCGATTATTGTACTCACATACTGAAATCTGACAAAAACGCTTCAGTCACAAAAAATGTCAGTTATCGATGGGAAGTCTGGTACCGAATTGTCTAAAAAAGTTCTCAAAAATGCGAACGGATATAGATTTTGATGCATGTTATGCTCTTCTGGTTAAAAAGGCAAATACTCATTCATGGATCCATTGCTGAGCCAGATTTACCTCGGAAAAAACGTGCTCCCAAAAGATTTCAAATTGGTTCACCTTGTGGAACACATCGATCTACACCACCAAGGGAATACTACAAACGTATTTATTTTGAGGCCTTCGATGCAATTATTTCTATCATTGAAGATTATTTTAACTAAGCAAGCTTGGAAACATATGTTTTGATGGAAAATTTACCTTTGATGTCTATAAATGGTCAAGACATAGCTAGTGAAATAGAATTTTATCAGACCATGCATTTAATTATTCAAACATTGTTTCATAGCTCTAACATAATTTGTTTTATTGATGTAATTGAGTAACTGAAAACTTTATACCTATTCAAAAACAATTGATATCAGAAATATATTCTCTCTGTAAAATAGCTCTGGTTAATCCGTCAACTTCTGCAACTGCGGAAAAGGTCTTTTTCAATGACAAGGTTAGCTAAATTATTTACGATCTAGGGTTAACAACCATCGCCCAAGAATTTGCTAGCCAAAATGAAAAACGATGAAAATATTTTGGTAATTTTTTTATATAAATTTATAAGCATATAGATTATAAAAAATTAAGTTCACATATTTGTTTATTATATTGCATTACAGAGTATGTCATATATTTTCATACGTCTTATAGGTGAATACATATTAAATTGTAATATATTGTTAAATTTTCAACTTGAATAATAACACATACTAAAGTTTTCAAAGAGTACAAAATTAGTAATTTCATTTTATATAGTAAATTCCTTGAAAGTACATTTGATCTTTAAAATTGATCCATATCAGAACTGGACGTTACATTTTTGTAACCAATTTTATTCATTGTTATCAGATTTAATACTATTGTAGGTATATTTATACATGAAACTGTTGATAATTTAGTACTTTTTAAAATCGTTGAAAAAAATGTTATTATTCATGTTAATAATTTAATAATATGTGCAATTTAATATGTACCTATTAATCTACACAAAATGAATGAACATATATGAAGTAGGTACAGCTTACAAGATGTATAGAAATATATTTAATTCACCTATAATATTTTATAATCTTATATATATGATTGTTCGAAGTATCCAATGAATCTTTTTATTGTGAAAAAAAAATAAACGACCACTTGAATAATCGACCACTGAAAGCGTGGTTGAGTGTCCTGGTATTCATTCACGTAGTCCTCGCTTTTAACATTGCAAATTTCCTGATTCTAACTAAATCAATAATTTTAAAAAAATTATCTAAAAATAACCTATATAGCATATATTTAAGTGACTTATAAACGATATTTTTACATAAAAAATCTATATCTCAATATATATTCGATCAATATGCATTCAAAATATTTCATGAATCAAAACACGTGATATTTGAAAAGTTGCATAATTGATAACATTTGGTTGCATTCCTAAAATAATTATTTCAGTAAAATAGATTATTTTCACCTATATCTAAAATTTGTTATTCTAAATAGAATAAAAATTACTTTTTTCCCTTACCTTCATATCAATAAAGGCACTTTGAACAGGTGATGGCCCGGAAGCTTCGCCAACGGAATATATCCCCTCGAACTATCAAAAAAGAGTTAATATATTTAATTATCAACGCAAATAATAAACTTCCTATAAAAATCAAATTATCAGCTTTTCATTTTATGTTTAATAGAAAGTATTTATCAAAATATTTTGTAACATTTTGTAACATTGATATTATAAATTTCACTGATTCATTTAATATGGTACACGGAATTTAGAAAAATTCTAATTCTGCACTCTATCTAATTTGTCAATTCTGTATATTGCAGGCCCGTAGTAAGCAAATGAATAGTAGTATAGTAACTACTCTGAACTTATAGAAGAGCGCAATCAATAAAGCAAAATTTTAAAATAGGTGAAAAAATATATTATTTTAAAAATTAGCAATAGGCATATATGTTGTACACAACTCACTTTAAAATAATAGGTAGGTACAATGTTTTACAGCATTATATACATACATAGTATTACATTTATTGATCATCAATCTGTTTATTTAATAATTAAAATTTTCAGTTTTATTTTCATAAGTTGGTTAGGAATTATTAATATTTTTTTTCAGAATACTGGTTGTACGGCTTTGGTCGTTCCTACAGGCCTGAATTGTAATGGCTGGTTATATTAATAAAATGTCATCATCATTATTAAGAATCACTATACAAATTACATATCTATTTTCTGTGTTTATAATTTTTTGGATATTTAAAAGACTCTAAACTTAATTTTAATTTAATCAAAGTCTTTATCTTCTAATATGTTTTGAAAAAGATTTTTATATTGAAATTAAGCATTTTTTTATTGATTCTTAAAAATGCCATGATTTATATATCAAAAATTTACAATTTTTGCTAGTTTAAACATTCCTTAAAATAATTGAATAGACCTTAATTAAATAAAACAAATAATTTAACAAGTAGTGAAGAGGTTAAGCACACGAACTGGGTTTATATAAAACTAGCCTTACACGAAATTATTTTATAAAAATTGATAAATTATTCAAATAATCGATTTTTTCTTACTTTGACCTTGTATGTCACATGGTTTCCGTTAGTGAGCTCATCTACTGGGTGAGGATGAGATGTCATGATTCACAAGGTTCAAGGAATAATAAAAATATTTGAGTTTTGCACACCTTCACAAAAACTGTGATGTTAAATTAGTTCCAATAAAACTCGAATTACAAGCACTATAAGATAATGTCTAATAATAAATTAAGACGGCTCAAATTACAAACTAAAGGTATTATTGAATGAGACACCTCATATTTATTATCATCTATATCAAAATACAGGATTGAAGAGATTCACTTATCTTTATTAAAGAGAAATGCGTCCATTTATAATGTCAAACTGCATTAGCATAACTGTTTGCTGGATATGTTATCTATCATGTACCTTCTTACCTTTATGTATTGTGTAATAACACGCATAATATCTTCAGCTGTAATCTTTATAATTCGATTAGAGATCGATTTGTATCGGAACGCATACACAGGGTGCACTGGCAGTGTACCTCATATATAGATCCGAGCTTCTGTCTACCTTACAGCGTTTTTGTGCGGCTATTGTTAGTATGTTCACATTATAGAAACCTGTATCTATAAAATTAAGGAGTATTTAATATGTTTGGCATTGCATTTATAAATGTATATTGTGATCTAACCATATCCTGACCTCTATAAATTTGACCAACTGAATATAACTGTATAATGCGATAGTAGAACATTAGAACATTATAATCAAGCTAATTACATATTAATCCACTTATCGAAAGATTTTTAATATATGTTAAGACTTTAATTAAAGAGTTGTAAAAGTTTCATAAAATAAATTAATTACAATCTGTAGGTATCATTTTAATTAAAAATGTAGTCAATATGATTTAACTAATATTTATTAGTTTTTTTAACTTTTATTTTGAGCAAAAAGTATTTCTGGGATGCCTTTGCATAATTTGTAAAAGAGCAAATTATAATGGGTTAGAAAATCTTGTTTATTCTTCTCATAGTATACTTACAAACTTGTTCTTCTCTTTTAACATTGAAAGTCCTGTTTTTGAGTTCATTTCAGGTGGTTAATTCTCATATTTAAATAGCGAAAAGTTTATGTAAACAAGTGTGAATTATTGGTATTTACTTTTCCCGAATGATAATTCTTCTTAAGTAAAGAATAAACTGTAAGAATATATTTATTTGGTTAAACTTCAATTTAGTATAAAGTGCACTAGCATAAAAGGACAGTAGCAGAGGAACGAATTTCACATCATCAAAACACGACACAAAAAGAAGATTAAATGACTACTCGAAAATTCTCCGTCACGGACGGACTAATAACCACCCGATTTCAAAGAAACAGTGCCGGAGACATTGAGCAAGTTTACTTCTTGGATCTGAGTGGTTTTTATGTTGACGCAATTGACGTGTGCGTGCGGGAACAGACAATGCTGATTTCAGCGGCTTGTTGGATTCATTCAGCAGATGAGAGCAGTTGCATATTTAAATCAGTCCAGAAAGAATTGGTTCTTCCGGATTCCGTCGATGTTGATGGCATCAAGGCGATCTTCACCAAGAAAGGAGTTCTCAAAGTTCAATCCCCAATATTGGCAAAACTACGAGATCTAAGTTCACGAAAAGAACAACCGTGTGTTGCAACCTTTCAAACAACAGATGTCGACAGTTCTTCTGAAGACATATCCGATTGCACAAACAATAAAAAGAAAAAGTCGGATATCACAGAGAAAGGCGGCTTTTTCAACAAGACAACACCTTCTAAGTCAGAAATTATGTCTCTTCTACAAAGATCCCCAAAGATAGTATCCCCTCGAGGTGAGCGACAGATTTCCAATAGTCACAATCATCAAAAACCTCGACTCCCACAGCGATCAACTCGAAGTTCTGCTGCCGAGACCACTTCGTCGTTGTCGCCGCGTGGACTTCAAAATGGACTTCTGTCCCCAAATGAATTCTCCGGAAACGAAACGGATGCGAGTTCTTCGGTATTTTTTAACAATAGCTCTCCTTCCTCCCCGATTATTCTTCGGAACAGTGCCTCACCTAGTCAGTCAAGTTTGAATGGTGACATTTACACTAAAACTCTTAAACTGGACCGCCGGTTTCAGCCCGAACACATCGAAGTCAATGTGAGGGATGGTATAGTTAATCTTCGGGCCAGAGCTGTTCATAGAAATCTCCCAACTGGAGAGTCTATGACTCAGAATTATCGAGACCGATACCAACTGCCGTCAACTGTGAATGATTCCGAACTGGAAGCTCAACTGACGAACTCAGGACTCCTCATTTTAAGTGCTCCCTACAAGTGTTCTGAATAAACAATTCTCCTAAAAGAGAAATTGTGTTAATTATTCAAGCATTTAATATATCAAGTTTACTCAGGAAAGAAAGAAATTGTGTTTGTGCACCGTTTATGAATTTAAAAAGATTAATAGACTTATTAATTGAATTATAATTATTCAATTTTCTTCACTAAACATTCTAACCAAGAATTTCATATTTTATTGAATACTTTAATATTTGTTTTCTTAAATTTATGCTCAACTCGTTGATTATACTTTTAATTCATATATTTGGTAATAAATGGATTCTAATTTAATTAAATAAAAATAAATTATAGAATTTTAAAAATAAATTTTATTAAAAAATTACTAATGTTTCTAAAAAAGTTTTGTATATTTATTTTTATTTACTGTTTATTAATTTATGATGCTTCGTAATGATAATTTTTTAATTTTATCTGTAAATTTTTTTTTTAATTATGACGGAAATAATGGAAACTATTACACATAATTGGGAGTTAGCGGTGTTCACATAATGAGAAAATTTCTTGGGTTGACAATCAAAATATTGCTACCCAGAGGGTTCATGTGGAGAGGGTCGAGATTCTATGTAAATTGAAAGTTTTTAAGTGACCAGATCGTACCAGATTACTGCACCTAGCCAGCCTCTCCACATTTTTAAAGGGACCAAGAGGTAACAGCTTGGAAGAGCATCTATAAAGTTGCGGTTAGGTTAACATTAGTTTTGTTATAGGTTGGTATGTGGAGAGATTGGCTAAATGTGACTTGGTACGACCTATATAGTCACTTCAAAAATTTGGAGAGGTTGGTTGGTGTGACCTGGTACGAACTGGTCACTTTAAAACAATAACATTTACATAAAACCTCGTTCCTCTCCACAGGAAACCTAAGGGCGCCATATCAAAACATAAATTCGGTTATCAAAATCTTTGTTTAAGGATTATATTTCGGTCTCTTTTACAATTCTTTTATGTTTCTAGAAAAATTTGGATGGATTAATAAAGTTTATTTGATAATTATCCACCATTTACAAGTAGATGAAATGGAAGAGAATGTCAATAGCTCCTAAAATTAAGTTATTTGTACAAATAAAGGGTTCATAAGGTTTACAGGTCCACTTTTCTGTTTGACTTTTTTATTATTAATTGTATTTCACATAGCTAAAGATAATTATATTACTTAACTTGATACAATTATAAGAAAATAAATGAAGTAATATATTTCATTAAAATCTAAAACAAACTTCAAATCATAATAGTTTTAGTTGAAAAGTTTTACATACAAGGCTTACTATAAAATTCATAATAAAAAATATTGAAGTATATATGTATATATATAAAGTAAATTAATAATTATATCTTACGAAATATACTCAACAATTTCAAATATTTACGTAAAAATTAAGATATAATATATAACAAATAGTTTGTGTCATTGAAATGATGTCAAAAATAGCGTCATTTTAAAATATATTGTGTATGAATTTAGTATGAATTTACATTTTAAAATATACCTACATCATATCACACTTCTGGCTTAGTTCTACTGAGTGACTATATATCCAAAATGCGTATATAACTATCTCATTTCACTAATTAAAGTGCAATGATATAGGGATCATATGAATGTTTTCATGTACATCTTCAAATTTTTTCTTAAATTTAATTATTACAATAATTTTTGGTTTAAATTTGAATTTAATATATGGTTCCATTATTTCATGACTATGCTATACACATCTGGTTTTTTCAGTGTTAATATTTTAACCTTATTAGAGTTACAAAGTGCATCACCGGATCTCCTCTAATCTCAAATGAGTTCTAATAAAAATCAATAATGTGAATATATTGCGTATACGCTTACATAGTAAACAATTTATAAATGAATTAATAGTGCCAGTGAATATAATGGTAAATACTATACAAATTTGCACACATACATGTAACGTATACTTATTATAATAGTTAATTAGAAATAATCAGGTTCTGGGATATCTTCCGTTTTAGTGACCTTATTTTTTAATTCTTCGGCGATTAGTCGACTCTTTTCAGCGGATTCTTTAGCCTGTATAGCAAACAACGAATTATCCACGCTAACTAAATTCTCCTCGCTTGAACTGAGTCTAGGAGAATCATCTTCACCTGATGACGTGTCCAAGGTGTTCTTCAGACGTCGAAGAACGGCTTTCTCCATTTCCAGAGCATCCTTCTCGGCCTCACGCGATTTGGCGATATCATCAGGACACTTTTGGAAATCTCTAATTCGATTACTTTCTATGAAGCCTTCGTATCGTGGGATGCCATTGGAGCCATCAGCAAAGGTTATCAAACCTGTTAAATTATTTTGATAAGGGAGGCTATACTATTATTGTTATAAAAAAGTAATTTTATAAAAATGTCAGAGCTATAATAACATTGTGACATTGTAGTTCTAAATAAATTTCTTACCCTATATATATATATATATAATTGTATACTTTATGAGCTAAAAACAGAAATAATTTCCGTTTGTGACTATAAACGTGTTACCAATTATCCACTAGACTATTTGTACACCAGTATAACCATTTGATAACAATTTAATATTTGAAAATAATAAAATTTTATTGCGAAAAATGAAAGATGTGATATAATCAGAAAAAATTGCAAAAAAACTTTGTTAGCTCAAATCATTAATTGATTTATATTCCGTAGAATTAATTGTTTGAACTGACTAACTGACCATCTACTTTTTTCTTCCAACAAAATTATAATACAACGGATCATATACAATTGTATAAAAAGGAAAAATCGTAACAGATAGTTAAATTTATAACTATTTAGAAGATGGCAAACATAAAATCTAAGTATATATAGGGTCATAATACATAATACATAGGGTCATAATAATAACTATAATATTTTCATAAATAGTACTTCAAAATGTAGTTATCTCGACTCCAATAATATTATATTTTTGAGAAATCAAATTTTACAGTTTAGTATTTGTTTATTATTTTGTTAATTTATCTGTCTGATAAAAATTGGTTTTAGAAATAAACATTAAAAATCAAGTTCAAATTCAAATTATTATTTTTTTCAGTTTTGTTTTGAATTAAGTTGTTACGAATATATTTTAGTTTATACAAGCAAGATTCTAACAATTAAATAACACTCACCAAGTCCATACGCTTTACCACCAATAAAAAAACCTTCAACAGAAAAACCACTGCTGTCATGAAGCACACCCAGTCCATCAAAGGCGCCCATTTTAAACTGACCCGCATAGTAACCGTCATTTGAGAATCGCAGAACTCCAAGACCTGAAGGAATTCCAGTCTCAAACTCGCCATTATAAACGGCACCTTCAGAACTGGTTAAACATCCTATCCCATGACGTTTATTCGATTTGTCCCAATGTCCATTGTAGCTTCCACCTTTAGGATAGTTGTACTTTGAATTCATGATAAGCAAGAGATTGAATCTATCACACTTGTGGTACAAATTATTTGTAAGGTTACAGCTAAACTCAAGTAAGTTAACTGCAAATAACCCCAATGCATTACAGAGTATATGTATAATATGTAAAACTAAATAGTTCGAAGTTGAACCGCTTGTAGATAGTCTCTCAACACGGCTAATCGATATGCACATTAGTATAATATAGTATACACACACATATTGTAAAATACCAAGTTTCACATTTTATCAGGACAATACGTTTACCATAATGTTTACTGTAACGCTTTTCTTTAAATAGGAGGTAGATTATCAATTATAATGCAAAATTTGAGTGAATTTTTTTTAATTTAAGATGCTTATATTCTATTTTAGATAGCAGGGTGGCCCATGAGTAACTATACTATTCTCCATAACAAACGTATTCTATATATTTTAATAAACGAAAAATATCTACAAGAACTTAAATCTGGAATTCTGGGAAGCCATCGTGTTGGTTCATATTTACCAACCCATTTGTTTCAAAAGTTTTATTTAAGAGTTCTTGAGTACGCAAAGCTGTGGGAGGTAGAAAAAGGAAAATGGTTGGAAAATGGAAAGAATAAAGTAATCCCCTCCGCTGAAGTTCAGGTATGAATTCCTCTGTGATCATTTGGATATAGCGATAGGCATTAATGAATTCAACAAGAAAAAATATACCTATCAGATTTGTTTCTGACATTGCTGCCCAGGCCCGTAGCCAGGGGGGTTCGGTGGGTTCGAACGAACCGCCACCTTCTCACTAAAAGGTCACCTCTTATAAAGCTTTTTTTAAAATGTTGTATGGAATTTATTTAAATAAACTTCCAATTTAATTCAAAGTTATCTCTTATTGCCTCATCACTTATTGGCTTAGTCCCTTCAATCATCTGTATTCGCAACATGAAGATGG
>JAUZNC010000004.1:0-22743 GCA_034780395.1 Vannuccia rotundouncinata | reverse complement strand
GAGGCTAATTGAATGTATCACACCATATTAGCTGCTATTATAAATGATGCAAAAATAATTAACCAATGAGGACACAATAAGGACACTAATTAAAAAATTTGAATTTATATAACCATTTGGAGAAGTAACTTTTCTGTCCCTGAAGACTGTAAGGAAGAGGTAAATATTCACTATAAATGAGCTTTTCAATATTTTATAAAATATTTAATATAAGATTAAAAATTGTTTTTTATTCATATTTTAAGAAAAATTGCAAGGTTTTATGGTTGGATATGGTGTATAAAAGCAGTATGTAGTGTATTTTGATTGAAAATCATTGATCAGTCAACTTTTTGGACCTGATCACAAGGTGTTATGGTTGGATATGGTATATAAAAGCATTATGCAGTATATCTTGATTAAAAAACATTGATCAGTCAACTTTTTTGGACCTGATCACAAGGTTTTATGGTTGGATATGGTGTATGAAAGCATTATATGTAGTGTATTTTTATTGAAAAACATTTATTAATGAATAAAAATGGAATATATTTATGATATATTTTCAACATATTTCAAAAGAATATATAATATTGTAATTAATACCATAAATGACTTATACATAATAATTTTACATTTTATTATTTTTCAATTCCGTATTTTGCCTTTTAGTAAATAATTATTTTGATCAGATTATTTTTTTTCTATTTGTTTTTCCTATGTAACTGCACTGTTTTTGCATTTTATTTAAAGGTTTTCCAATTATTTCAATGAATATTTTCCTGCTTCCATTCAGATTTTAATATAGAATTGTAGATTTAGAATACTGATTGGGTAAAACAGAATCTGTGAAATGGTAAGTCTTAAAAAAAATATTTTTAAATATTCAATATAATTTCTATTTTGGGGTTTTTATTTAGATAAGTATTTATTTAGGTTGTTTAGGCTACATGGAAAACCTTGTTATATAAGCTAATAGTTATTTTTTTAAATAATATATGATAGTTAATATTTTCAAAAATTTTGTGGAAATAACCTCTATAGCTGTTTAGCTATTTTCAAAAAATGTTGAATACTTATTATTTTTAATACATAAATACTTTTAGATACTATTTAATATAGTATCTAAAATAATATTTAGATACTATATGTAAAAAATTAAAAATTTTCCCTTAATAAATAAATTTGCAAATAAATATATTATTTTTATACCATATCATGCTAAAGATGTAGTGAAATAAGCTAGAGGATATTTCCAAATGTAAAAATATAAACTAACACGATTAAATTTTAAGAATATTCATAAAATTAATAATAAAAATGGAAGTAGATATGATTACAACACACCTCAGAAGTTGTTTCTGCTCAATTAACTGAGAATTCTGTTTAATTAGTTGAATAAAAGTTTCTTGGAGTGATGGAGAATCACATTCATGAGTTGCTTGAATAGTTGAAATTTCTTCAGACATCTTACATTAAAAAACAATTAAATTCGTATTTTATAAAAATAATAATTTACATGGACATATATACAAATCAAACAATAAATTATAATTAAAATGAATTTCCTATTTTGTAATGGTCCAGTGCATTAAAGGGACAATCTATTTTATTTAAAAACAATGAAATGTAATACTCATACAAATTGTACATTATTTATTTGCATTATTCTAACATTACTAAAATGAATCAATTTTAAAATATTCCAAATAAATAATGTATAATTCGTATGAGTATTACATAACATTGTTTTTGAATAAAATAGCTTGTCCCTTTAGTTACTCTGGACCCTTACAATTTAGAGTTATATAATTGGCGCCCAATACCAGCTGTGCACTTTTCTCGCTTTAATGACATAAAACATTTTTGTCTAACAAATGATTTACTCAATTTCCTATTTTGTAATCTTTATTTTTGGGTGATTAGAATAAGATATAACTTATAAATATAAGTAAATTAAAAATATGATTTTCCTAGAATTATGCTAAACTTTTTAATTCATGATTTTTTAAAACAATTGACTTAAATATTATTTATCTAGACCGGCAAACTGGTCAAAAAACGTCCAGAGCGTATTTCAATTAAATACAGTATTTGTTTCGTTTTAAAGACATTTTCAATAAATATTAATCGATTAGTTTATAAATTTCATTAATTTTAGAGTTAATATTGAACTTCCGCCCATCAAGTTAGCATTAATTATAGATATAATTACCGCGGACGTTTATTATATTGACTATTGGTCAGTTTACCGGTCTAGATAATTAATATTTAAGTCATTGTTTAAAACTAAATGGATCTCGAAGTAATTCTCACTAAAAATATAATAATTTAACAAATTTATTAATACTTTGTTATGAAAAGTGTAAAGTTACGATTTTTCATAATTTGATATATTCATCTAAACAGGTAATCCGACCAAAATTCAATAGCAATAATGCTTTCCGCGGAGGAATAAATATAATCAATACCAAATTCCTGAGCAGCCAATTATCAGCTTCGTTTTAGGATGGAAATTGATTCATATTTATCAAATTACTTCTTTAAAAACGAAACTATTATCTTAAACAATTTTAATTAGTTTGCAGGTTTAGATATCTAATTTATTGATAAATACTTAAAAACCAATATTAATAGTCAATTGACTTGAAATTTTTTTGTAAATCATACGGAATAAATTATATTGAATGAAATTTTCTATGTAAAATAAAATACAAAAACACTTTTGATACATTTGGACACCGTATGTAACGCTGTGGCTGTAGACATGGACTACTAAATAATAGCTCCTGGACCGGACACTAGATTATGGGTCTTATCTTTGGAGGCGGACAACATTTAAATAGCTCACATATAATCGCCTAAAGAATTGCCAACAAATTAACTAACACATTTGATTACTATAAAATTTCGAGCCTGCTTTTATAACAAATCTTTTAATATATCCCTATATTAATTTTATATGAAAGAATAAATATAAAGTATATAAAACAGTAATTTATTACACTAAGAAAAATAATTAGCTTGTGAATATAAAAATTCAAAAGTTTCAAAAGGTGAATTGACCACTTCAATATACAATCGAGGTAAATATTATCAACATATTAAAATCTGAATTATTAAGGAAGTCATCAATAACTTTCCCAATTTTAGGAATGGTAGGCTGGTGTCAATATTTAATGCTAAATTATCTAAAAGCTTTTGAGGGAAGGTCTTTATTTACAAATATAAATAATATACTTTATTTAACATATTTTTTGTGTTGGATATGTAAATATATAATTGTATATATTGTGAATGTAAACAAAAGATGCTTATATAGATAGTTATTGGAGATTATTCGCATAAATACAGGACACTTGAAATTAGACAGAAATGCATATTTATATATTATGAATTAAAAGACATGTTGTATAGAAATACGCAACGTATCATAATTATTAAATACACAAAGTATATAAAAGTACAAAATATGAAATTATATAATATTAATAATTATATTATAGTGATAAAAAATAAGTATATGCGACAAAACCTTTGTGCACGTATAAATGATTACATTTTGAAAATGTGAATTATTTAAAAATATATATATTATATAGCGTACGTGCAGTAAATTATGGTATTATATATATACTATAACTTATAGGTAATTAAGTGAATGAAAAACTTTACCTATGATGATCGAGAAAAATATGTATTACGAAATGAATTTTGGTTGTACATGCTATTGGTGAAGACATGATTATAAAGATTGTTAATTTTGGTTAAGATATGATAACTTTACAGGTCAATTAAATTTGTACTAACTAATATTGGTGATTTTATACATTCGCAGTATTTGAAAATAAACTCTTTAAAAGACTATATACGTGACCATTACATTTTTTATAAAAAAAATAATATTACATGAAACATCAAATTACACTTTTGTTATATTTAACCAGATTAATGTTCTCGAGATGTTGACAAAATTTGAAAATAATTATACTTATATAGTGAGACAGATTTGTAGACTCTGGTTCATATTTCTTATCAGACTTATCCGGACATTGCTTAAAGTGATGTTCACACCTTCGTGTATGTATAAACCGGATATACATGAGTGTTTTAAATTATAGTGCCATAAGGATTAGTTGTAAATATTTATATCATCGCTACAAATTATCAGTATCTAGCTTTAACACAATTACCCGTAACCTAGGAAGCATGCCTTTTTCTTTCATTTAAAATTTAATTATGTTTATTTTTGTAAAACACAACTAAAATTATTCTGTTGATAGAAATTAAATAAAATCGAGCTAAAATGAAATAGATCAGTTCAAACATTTAATCATCAGTGTATTTAAACAAAAACAATTTCTTTAATAATGATGTATAATAATTATATATTCAATGAATAATAGAGGTCATTTATACAGAGGTTGAAAAGTACAAATAAATCAACTACACTGATAACAATATGGATAACCCAATGCAACAACTTGCTACATAATATAATAAAAAGCTATCTTCAAAATGTGAAGCAGTAAAGAGTGGGAGTACATGGTCTATAGGCAAATATAGTCAAAGTGAAATAATAGAAGTAAAAAAAGTAGAATGCCTATGTCATATTCCATCCTAGAATAGCTAATACTAGTAATAATAATAGCTAATAATAGTATAGTAATCAATAAATAGGCAATACCTAAGAATACGATATAGTATACTGCACGTCAGATTAATAAGAATATTCTTATATTATAAACTAGGAAATATGAAACCAGATAAACCAGAGAGAGAGATAGAGGTGTACATTATATAATGTGAAGTTGCACTAACAGCAACAATCCTTGTCTTGGGGTCAATCATGACAATATAATACAAATACAGCACAAAATTATTAAAAGCAAACGTCGAAATTCGGAGTGTTCAAAATATAATATGTAATGCCAAGTTCTGACTAATTTGGTCTGGATGAAGGGCGCGATGAAGAAGGGGGAGGATTCCGATTCTCTTAGTCATGGTAGTGGAACACAGCACGAGCAAACTGAGAGGCACAAGTCGAGAGAAAAGAGACAGAGAGAAGATAGCTAAGAGCAGCCCTGGTCCGCAGAGTCAAAGAGGTGTGGATTCTGACGTGTTTGATCATTGCGCATAGTCGTAAGGCTGTTACGTAACTGCTGCACTTCGCGTTCTTTGGCCAGGATATCTGCCTGTGTTTGAATTATCTGTGTACACAAATGAAATCAATCATTAGACGGTTATACAGACAGCTATTTAAAGAGCCTTGCAAGCTTCAATTAATTAAATAATATAAGTCTCTTACTAAACTATAACTGGAACTACAATAATTAGCACAAGTCTCAATTAGAGGCAAAAGCAAGCTAACATAATTCACGACATTGGTAACATACATTCATTTAAAATGTTATTATAAACAATTCGGTATTGTATAACACAAAATTAGCTGAGGAAAGAACAAGGTTCCAGTTTTGTACACACAACATATAGAATACAACCCCACGTCCAGAGATAAATAAAATACACTTGTCACATTATATACCAATTTTGCAAGTCTCAAATATGGCTTTGTGCAATGGGAACAAGGTAGAATTAACGATAAAACTAGATATGGACAAATATCATAAGTTACACAAATGCCAAATTCTATTTAACCCGCAACCAATTGTTAGAAGATATAAAAAATGCAAATGTGCAACATGCAGCTACAAACAAGTGTAAATCATCCCTCAAGATAATCCATATTAACGCAAGATGAATACAAATATATGGGGTAGCTAGAGACACAAAGAACGACGGAGATGATAATAATTTGGATGAAATGCGAGCACTGAACAATAATAGTAGTAAAATAGGAAAAATAGCATGAGATGATGTCACAGACAAACAAAATTCATACCAGTGATTGAGGCTACGACTGAAAAATCAATATTGGAGAAAAGAAATGGAGCCTTGGTAAATTATGATATCTTTAAATATATATTTTAAAGTTTTCTACATATTCTACAAAAAGACAAAACCACTTTGTATATAGGATTAAAGCTATTACATTCTGAAGTCGGCTTCATTGACGACATTAACAAGAAATAATCAATAGTAATAATTATACATCTTTTAAAGTCAATGCCGATCTAAAAAATGTCCAATATCTAAGTTATTTCAATGTATTGATTTCTAACATGACCAATGATAAATCAATATGCACAAAATTTGAAATAAGTATAAAAGTTACCTGTCGCATAGAGTGAACCATACTGTGGTTGAGACCCTGACTTTCTCTCCTGTTGTCCATATCGTCGGCACCGTTCGGGTCTGGAGATTCGCTAGCGGGTTTTTGCACAGCTTTGACCAGTCCCTCGGTAGCTCTTCGAACTGACTGACCGGCATTCTACACCACCACCACAACAACAACGTATTAACAACCATCTATGTATTTATATATGCTCTATGAGGAGTGTAAGATTTTACCTGAAGCTTGTCCATTACGGGCCCCTGTGCCTGTTTGGAGCGACACGAATAGATAAGTTTTGCGGTGCTGGAAGCCACCTCCTGGGCAGCTGATACAAGGCGTTCATCACTGGCGGCATGTCCAGAGACCAGTGCATTAGCGGACTCAACCATACCGGAAGTAGCCACACCAACCATACGGGCCTGTAGAAAAGGAAAGTGAATAACATTTTAAAGATACACATCTAACAAATAGAGAAAAACGAGTCAGAGCACTTACTGTGGTCACAATACTCTCACTCCACTTAGAGTCGGTCTCTCCCCTCGAGGAGAATTCTTTCTGGGCCAGGCTAGCTGCGTTTATCAGCGATCGTGTACTGTCAGCAACAGCTTTTGCCGCATCCAACATCTGACCGGTCAGAGACGGAACACTAGTTTGACCCTCAGCGTACTGGAAGCACACAAGTATATTGGACGACGGTTGAATATTTAAAAATTAAGGTAAAAACAAAAGCAAGTTCACCTCAAAACGAATAATTAGTGTCAGCAGGCCATATTTTTAAATTAGTGAACAAAGTAACTGAATAACTAGCAAGCTTATTATAAAAAATAAGAAACATACGTCGTTAGTCTAGCATTTAAAGAAGAAGTATTAAATTAGAACCATCGTTTTACAATGCAGTTCTCAGAAACAACCAACCACACATTTATTTTTTAAACAGAGGAAAACGCCACAAGACAAGCAAAGAATTTCAAAAATTGACACCAACAAGCTTAAGTGAAGCTTGGGGGCGCATCTAGGGTGAATAAGAAATGCACAGCGTATGCGTGAACAAAGCGCAATCAACCAAACCAACCAAGACTGACTTGCGTGCTCAACAGGAGTTCTGCCGGATTGGAGCTGGTAGGAAGGCCACTAGCCTCCCCCTCCGTTGAGAATCCTTTAGCGGCAAATGTGGCCTCCAATTCATCCGATTCCTGGTATAATCAGGCAATGTCAAATACGATGACTTTAATGTTGGACATTTAAACTCAACTTTAAAGAGTAATATATCAAAATATGAGAAAAGGATTTATGAAGAAATAGCTCAACAACAATAATATGTTTTATTAAGGGTGGCAGAGGGAGACACCCACCGTTTAACAAAACATATCTCGATGTTAAAAGCTCAGTCGTGACAAATTAGAATTATCATAAGATTAAGCAAAAATAAATTCATCTTCTTACAGGAACATGTCGTATTGGTTTCATTTGAGCTAGTCTTCTAGAGGCGGCCTCAATTTGACTGGCAGTCTGACTGAGGTCATCCTGAGTTCTGTCGAAACCAAACGGGGAACCATTACTAACCCTTGGTGAGGCACTGTCATGTCCTGCAACGAAAAATAAAGGAATTATAATAAGGGTGATGCATAAATTAATAGGTGTAGTTTATAAAATCAGAAGAATGATTAATAAAGCACAAGTCATTCAGCGGAGTAAGTCACACATAAAAATACATACATACCGTTTGTGTAAGATTTCACAAAATGATGATGATATGCAACGTGACGACCAATAAACTTTTCCGTGACATCTCGCCCTACACAAGAACCAATTGGGTGAGAAAAGGCAGAGGTTAGCAAAACATGTTAGCAGATTATAGAGGTTATGGATTATCATTTATGCAAGCTACAGCTAATTATTTAATTGTTTAAAAAAACGACTCTAAACGGAAAATATATATTGGGTTAAACAATCAATCTTTTTGGGCAAAATATTATATCAATATTATCCAGATTAATGGATAGGGAAGGAATAACAAAATACCTTTTGTAACTTGATTAGATCACCATATTATAATAATACCCAGGTTATGCTTAGCAAAATGCGTGTATTACTCTTACCATGGTCAGGGGAAAATCGTTTCACTATATCAGAATCTTTTAAGTGTGGTGATCAACAAAACACAATCAATAATCCATTTTGACAACTTTCTAATAAATATCGAATTATTTCTCTATACATTTAATAGTTAACTAAAATTGAAACGAGTACGTACAGAACATACAGCGGCATATCAAAAAAAAAAAAAAACATCGAAAACAATATAGCATAACAACAATCAGACGAAATAGGAATATTAAATGGAAACAAATACAATCCAATGAAATGCATTGAACAAATGTTAATCAATATTATTCCAATACAACAATCATGTCAGTAGATATATAAATATTATATAGAGTAAACTGCTACGGTGAATTATTTCAAATTTAATCAATTTAGTAACAGTTTAATATAACTAATATTTTGAATTATTATGAAGTCACACTAAAACAGAGATACTGTGTATTATAGATCTTCTAGTGATAATAAATGGATCAATAAGTTGATCAGTTAAGTGATTATAAATGAATTATGTGTATCAATATAGAGATATAATTTTAAATACAGGAAAGCAACGAACAATTTGTAATAATCAATAAGTCTATTAATTTTAGCTTAGACATTAATTAGTATTTAAAATTCATATACATGACGATAAATATTTAAATTTGGCGAAATTATCACTATAGTATAATTAGAAGCAATTATAACATATAAAATATTTGGAGAAAATATAATCATCATTAAATTAATGATATGAAAAGGAAATGTTGTTAAAACACCACATACATACTAACATACTGAAAATAACAAGGACTTTAGTAAAAAAATGACTATGAGAATAATATCAAAATTGTAGAAAAGACAGATAGACAAAAGAAACATGCAAAATAAGTAAATACCTTTTAAACCATTTATGAATAAATAAATAAAATTATACTATAGACAGGAAGGCACGCACACTCAACCAACAAGCTAGGGCAAGTATAACATAGATAAAATGGGTAAGATAGGCGCTTATAGCAAAATAAAAGCAGACACTTGCATTCTGGACTGCTGGGTCGAAAGTAGAGCACTAATCGTGGACCCTCTGCAAAAAACATGGATGTTCTATTCCTTATAATAATAATTTACATGAAAGAAAAATAAGTAATTAAATGACTAATTTAATATTTTAAAACTTATGTTTCACTACTTAGTTTGTAGGAGTAGTATAATAAATGACTATAATATATTTAATTATCAAGTAGAAAAAGTATAGCATATTTGGTTGCTCACCCCTCATGCACTCGACCAATTGACCCAATTCATGAACGCAATCAGCGATCCTACGTGCTGCATTGGCCATCCGTGTATGTCCATCTTTGCTAGGAGTATTGATCAACTGAAACAGGAAACCAAATTAAAGTACTTTGAACAAGTCTGGCAAAAATAATCGGATACAATTTAGCATGCAAACATATGAAAATAGCATGAGAAATTTTAATTTAATGTTTGTCATATAGATGTTACACTAAACTACTAATGATATTGCTTGTGTAATACAAACATGTAGCATTTTGCAAAAGATTCCATCTATGGAAATTCCCTTTAACAAAGATTCCCTAAACAAAAGATAATTAAATTACTGTCCGTGTTTAAGTAAAACCATTGGTAGTTTTTAAAACAATACAAAAGATAATTAATTTATTGCCAATGATTAAGGTAGTTCAAAACAATAAATATTTGAATAAATCAATAGTTATACAATCTAATATATTTAAATTATCAAATCGATAAAATTGTTAGTTTACTTTTAAATGTTATTAAAACAGTAATAAATAATAAACTTACCTCTCTTAATGCGATGAATAAATCAATGAAGGCGTCTGTACAATCTTTGCCAATGCGTGCAATTCGAATCCTCGTCTCCTCATTCTCAACATAGAAGATCTGCGTCTGTATGCGGTGCAAAAGTAGGAAAGAGAAGGTGAAATGTGAGCACGCAGCACGCCGTTTTTTAAATTTACAGGATAAAGGAGATGTGGAGTAGAGAGAGACCAGCGCCAAGTGTCTCTTTGTTGTATATGGGCTTTTAGAGAAGGGTGCGTGCTTGTTATCTCAAACTCTGTTGGTTCGGTCTGTTTGTCCTTCGCATCTTGCAAATCAACCAACCAGACAAGCTTGCCTATATATTCAACATAACGGGTGGTGTCGGAGACGGCTATATTATAACACAACGCGGTAGCCAATAAGCTTGCAGTTGAACTTATTCAATCAAGGTTCTTTGTTGTGATAGCAGAGTAGTAAGTAGCAAGCTAGCGTTGTGATACACAACGGTGGAGATTAGAAAACCATTTCGACAGGGTCGAGGCGAAAAGTCAGCATCAATCATGGAACATGTTGGTACCAAAACTAAGCTTACGACCGCTCCGCGCAACTATTGATAAAGAAAACATGCGACATGGTAATTTGGCATCGTCACTATGTAGCCAACTATAACTTGTATGCATATTTATTTGTTTCCAGTGGCCGTTAAGTTGTTCAGCAAACACCAAGTACACGACAGTACTGCAGGATGTTAGAGATAACCCAGCCTGGCTAGTAAGCTGGTGTTCACAATGCGCGCACACCGCACCTACTTAGATTAATAATAATAATTGCAGACAAAACGGAGTGGAGAGAATTTGCAGAATAAACAATAATGGAATAATAGCTGTCCATATTATTTATCGTGTGTGTACACTATACATACTCCAAGCTTGCTCCATGTTTAATTGCTAAACAGGCCGACATGATGAATTAATAATTGCAGCTAGCTTCTGTCTTCCTGCTTGCCTGCCGTACGTAGACACAATTAGGATTGTTTAAACTCCTAGAGCAACCCAACTTCGCACAGACAAAGAATAAAAGGGGTCACTTCCCCTTTGTGGGTGACTTGTGCTCCTGTCTGTGGCTGCAACTCATAAGGAGGTCACATAAACTACCGCTGCACTTCTGCAACGATAAACAATGCTCCTCAGCGCACCCCTATCCACCTCGATCGATAGCAGGATAAGCTGGGAGTCACGCAGCTCACCTATTCAACCCAGTTTTGCAGCGCAGAACCCAAACCAGCAGCTCAGCAAGATAAAACCCAACATTTTCCAAACGGTTATTTCTCCTCCTTGATATAATGTTCTCGATAATTTAACTGTAAGAAAATTTCACCAAGTATGCAGGACAGTAATTGGGAGCCGAACACCCGATAATAAGTCGGTTGATGTCCTAATTACAGGAAGCAGATGACAGGCTAAACATTTGATAGACCCGAAATTGCTCGTCACAACCGCTCCACGAGATTAATTCCAACTTAACGACACACCAGCGTGTCACACAAAACCCTCAATTCAAATGTGCCCACCTTGCAAGAGCGCACGAGTTCAGAACACGTCTGCCGGCCCGCCAGAGCTGCGTTCATCACCTCGTCCTGGCGTAGGGAGGATCCAGCCTGCATGGTCATGTTCATGGACTGCATCAGCGGCCCTGCGAATCGGGCCAGCTCTTCGGGATTGGCTGGTCTTCCGGCCACCGGGTGCGGGCTGGGCGGCACTCCTGTCCGTTCGTTGAGAGGTGAGAGAGTCGCGATTATCACCGGTGAATTAAGGAGCAAGGAGAAGAGGGAGGCTTACCAGACGTGGAACCGTTGAGGCAGGGGTCCATGGATCTCGAGTCGATCTTGAGGGCTTCTATCGCGGTGTCGAGGGCCTGGTGGCCGCGCTGGTTGTCGTCTTCGACGGCCTTGACGGTGCGCAGGAGGCTGGTGACATTGGCGACTGTTTGCTACAGGGGAGGAAAGTCAAATGTTGAATATTCAAGAGTTGTGAAGTTTAAATCAATAATATATTATGAACAAAATTAAAATATCGATTGGAATTAATTCCTTTAAATATTATACTGTTAACATTTTAAACGTAAAAATTCGAATTTAAAAAAAAATTTAAATCGTCAGATTTCCTATCTAGTTAAGAGTTTTTTAATATCTAAGGAGGAAAAGGAAAACTTTGATAATGTTACGTAATAATTAAATTGAGAATCTTACGACTTATATAAAAGTAACCCTGACTAAACGATTAATACTAGTCGTAAGTAGACTGAACTTAATGGCAACTATAGTTTACTGAACTGTCAGTCAACCGTCCGTCACTTGGTGACACTTAATACTGTCAGAGTTGTTAGCTCGGGGGTGGACCTATGTGAGGTTCATAATCTACCAACACAATTCACATTTTTTCGTGTGAAGTGGCCAACACAATAACTGTCACTATGTCTTGTTATTTTTTCTGATAAATAAATAAATACACTTGATTACAGTAACATATGCATGACTCACTCTGGCTGTATTTCTTAGATCGGTCGTGTCATGATCAGGACGGCCACTAGCGTTTTTGGTGGAGTTGAGTAAGCCTTGCAATGCCATTGCCACATCTCTTACTGCGTTTACCAACATTATCTAAAGATAAAGTCAAAAAATTAAAAAGTAAACATTTAAAATTTCAACAACTATAAATTATTTATGTAATATACTACTGTTTATAATATCAGTAGTATACGGAAGAAATGCATAATTTTACTTGTTCTTGTGAATGATCTGTGCCGAGTGAAGCAGCACCTAGTTTCACAACATCGGCCAGTTGTGTGATGGTGACAACTGATTTTTGAGCAGACTGAGCGAGATGTTCTTGATTGGAGCTGGCACCAATAACTAGAGTCTGTGTATCGTCCACCAGAGCCTTAGCGGTCTTTGTAATGGAGTCTCTATAATGGGAATAAAGTGTGAAGCTATAGAAATAAATTTGAAATAGATTAATTAAAGTTGAATTAGATTAACATAATAAATAGTGCGTAATAAAGTAACCATATACCGATAAAGTAAATATAAATACTCACAAATAAATATACCATTATAATAGTTTGGTTGGCTTAACAAATGTAAGCCCAGAATAAAATATCAGAGACTATCCTGTATTAGGCGTTAACGAATATAGTCTTGCATAACAAGTGTTTAGAAAAGTATAAATAAATTGGGTTAATGAAGGTTTTGCAGCATATATTGAACATACTCGTTGTTTGAGTCAGTTTGTATAAATCTAAATACGAGCAATAGAATAAATTGTTCACACAGACAAAAAATAAATCGAGCAAATATAAAACAAATATTGTAAAAAAAATATGGTTTTTAAATTTTTGAGACAAAAAAGGGAACCTACCTAAGATTGGCAAACTGTTGATGTTCTAAATCTTCTGGATTGAGAGTTCCTGCGCTAGCGAACATTATTGTAGTGTCTAGGTCAGCAATTATGCCACTCACAGTACTGGCAGCGTTGATACAAGCAAGTGTTCCTTGAGAAGTTTCCTCCAGGATGGCTAGTAGCTCGGCAATCTGGAGAAAAAATCATTTTAAATGTTACTAAAGTAATTCAGTTATCTTTACATATACTACTTATTATATAATAAGTAGTATGTATACTTAAAAGTGTTTTTTAAATGTTAAAAATATAATATTACGTCATAACATTTACCTTAACGCCCATAACTCTAGCTTGGTCTTGGACGTGGTAGACACCTCCAATGGAACCATCTTGACGTAGCTCCACTTCACCACTGGTACGGACCAGAGACACAGAAGCCTGACCGACTCCCTTGACTCCATCGCGAAGACGATGGGCCTTATTCTCATCGTGCAAAGTGGCAACTCCTCCTTGACACTCGCTGCACAGCTCTGTGTACTCCTAAAAGATAAAGAGAAGTTGACAAATGATACAAAAATAGATAGATAGATAGATTTAGTGAGACAGGAAAAACACTACTTACCTTGGTGATACTGTTGGCAATAATGCCCAAGTCAGGCACAGTCTCTGGGTTGCTGGATCTTGCAACCATATCTTCTGTGAGTTGGTTAAGATGTCGACAAATGCGCACCATTCTGGTTTGGAAGTCGGCAAAGCTTGAATCATGGGACACCGGTACGGTTTCTTGAGTCTAAACGAATAACAGCGGCAGAAAAATTAGTTGAAATAGCCTATCTAGTGGTTGTTTACAGTTCAATATCTATGACCTATATTTCATTTCTTTCATAATGATTACTAAGCTTAATTATATCTCAATTGTAATGGAAATAATTGCGGGGCATTGTTCACCTTGGTAACAGACTTGGTGATGGTATCAATCATTGTTGTCATGTTGCCCTGTCGAGCGGCAATATCATCAATAGCTGTCAGGAGATCCTCACATGATTCGGTCACCCCACGACCCATATCATCGATCTGTTCGTGCGCGTGGATGGCCTGTAATAGAGAGAAAGAGTTGAAGATATCCCACATATATACCAAGAGTGATAAAAGGGAAAACAAATGGATGTATAACAAACCATTTCATTGCCGCCGCCATCTTTCACAGCCTCATAAAACTGTTCAATAGCCTCTAGGACAGTTCTGGCGTGTTCGGTATAAGTGATTTGGTTTTGAGACAATTCTGTCCTGGCTGCGGCGCCCAACACATTGTTTACCAGAGGACCTAGATAGTCACTGCTGGAGAGCACAGCACGACCCAAGTGTTCAGGGTCCACTTTGCCAGTGTGGATGACGTCGGGAATTTTCGCCAGTAATTGGCGAACACTACTTGAGATCATCTAAGAAGCGGAGGAGATGAAATAGGTAGATTTTTAGCGAATTGATAGAAGGTTAATTAAATTGTAAAATAATACAATATTGCATATCATTAATAAAAAATTATTTTATTTTAATTTAATTAATTAATTAATACTTTATACTACTTATATATAATTCAGTAGTAGAAAAAGCAGAATGGTGATAAAAAACAGTAAACGTGCAAGTTATGAGATTATAAATAAAAATTTGTATTTTGTTTAGAAAAATGTTAGAAAAATATTCTCAACATGGTAAACCATAATTAAATTCTCCTAATTTTTTTAAAGTGTGAGATCGACTGGGGGGTAAGGTCATTTTTCAAATTAAGATACTACAAATTCGGTTAAGAGATTATATAAAAAAGAACAATACCTCTTGGTCCTGAAAATAAAGTGAAATTTAAAACACGATAATAAAAACAAGAAATTACCAGAGAACAAATAAGGAACAGGATTAAAAATTTAGGCTTAAAAGTAAATCCAAAAAATGATTAGTCACCTTCTGGAAGCCTTCTTCTGAGTTCTCGCTTCTATCAGGGGCAGTTCCTGTCATGAGGGACATCTTAGCTTCTTCCAGCTCGTGGTAGAGGACTCGAACACGGCGCAAAGACTCCTGGCACTCTCGTTGCCCAGGAGCGTTGTCTCTGCGAAAAAATGAAAAGAAGCTTCTAGACACCGCAAAAAAAACAACCCTACGTTACAAACTGGAGATCCACATTTTCTTTATACATTTTAATATATAAAAAATTATATATTGTATTTTATTTATTATAGCTGCGCTTTACGCTTCCGACTAGCACAACCTGATCTGAGACACCACACCCTCGGCGTCGCAAACGATCATCTTAACACTCACTTGATGGCCGCAATCAACTTCTTGATGTTATCTGAGAGATCCTTCGACTGCAGCGAATAGTTGACGAAGGCAGCCTCGTCGTAAACCCCTCCAATCATCTCCTGGGCCGAGCGCACCACTCCTACAGCGGAGTCAAGCACCCCACTTCCAGACTCGGTGATGGGTCGTTGAGCCTGCAAACAGTCAAATAGAGCATCAAAAGGTCGCAAAGCATTACCATCGTCGTCAACTTACCTCCATGGCTTCGGGAGTGATCTTGGAAGGCTGCCCGGCAAACTGGTGGCCCGCCACAAAGCTCACGAGATCCGCGACAGTGGAGAGGACACCGCGCGCGGCCTGTTCGGCGCTGGAGCGATTCTTCTCCGAGAAATCGGAGTCCAAAGTCTTGACACGGGTCATGAGGTCGCTCGTGGACTGCAGGGTGTCCTTAGCCGACTGTTGGAGTCGGCGCTTGGCGGCCGCAGTGCCTGCCCACCCGGAAACGTTTCGACAAGAGTCGCAGAGCTTCTTAGTGGAGCGTGCGATGGTGCTGGCGGAGGTGACGATCTAGACAGGGATGATAGACTGATGATGATTATACAGAAAGGACAAATGAGTAGTAGAAAGTAGTGTTTAAGAATAATTAGCAAGGAAACTTTATTTATAAAAATAAACATTAAAAGTTCTCTGAACAATTAAATATTTTAGTTTTCTGAAGCAAATATGGAAGCGGACATTATTCTAAATTCAGAGACGACTACAATAATATACAGTTCCAGTTTTGAAAGCAGATTATAATTTGAGTGATCATATGATATCGTACACCAGCAAGCGTGATTTAGATTCTCTTCAATCATTTGCAATATAATATTAATTAATAAAGGTGATTATCCGAAGGTATAAAATTATATAGGGGGAATATAACAGTTATCATTCACATCAATTTTGGTTTTATCCATTAAAAGGTGACTTACTCTATATCGAGAGCCGTACGACTATAAAGTACAACAATGACAAGACTGTGGATCTCAGCCGAGTGAATTTCAAGCAAGATTGTACCGAGTAAACTTATCCAGAGACAAAAAGGTGGACAATTTTGGAGCCACAATTTTAGTGTGAATTAATTAAATCATGTCCGAATTTATATTGAAAAAGTTTACCGGGTATTTCATATCAAAGTGTGATCTTAATGCAATACATATTGAATTAAAAGTGACATTTAGAGGGCTTTGCTTCCAATATTTAGTATATTATCTGGTTAATTTTGAATAAATAGAGTTCAAAAGCATCGACAAATTAGTCATTATTTTGATAAGAGACGGGCTGGCTACAAAGCAGTACAAGCTACAGTACAAGCGTCATGCTAATCAACATAGAATGATAACAGAGTAGAAAAAGACACGAATAATAATCACAATCAATGATAACTTTATCTAATAGTATACTATTAACACAGCAACTAAGTAACATCACCACTCTTTGAAAAAAATAGATTTCTACAATTTAAACCACTTTCACTTTAATTTGTTTCAATTCATAATATTAATACAAAAAGACAATCATTCAGACAGTTGACTATATCATTTCAAAATCGAGCAGACAAAATAATAAATTAAACAAATATAATAATATCAACAGAAAAAAAGACTATATAAATAAAATATAACACAATAAATAATAATTATCGCTTTCGTATAGTATAATTATTTGATACTATAAAAAGGCAAACACATCGATCAATGTGAAAACAATCTGAAATGGACTGAAGATATTGTGACTACTTACCAAACTGTGGTCCTAAAAGAGCATAATATACAAACAACAGTAATAATGATATTATGGATGATAGACAGGTGCATACTCTCATGATTATACAGCTAAACCAGACTATACTACTGAAGGAACAAACGAGTAGTAGAAAGTAGTGTTTAAGAATAATTAGCAGAAAAACAGTAAGGATACTTAGCGAAATACATGCGACTGCAAATTCTAGCATTACATATTGGAAGTCCTATTTAAATCACGAAGATCAAATTCTAATTTGAACTAAAAGCTTAGATGTACCGTAGTGATGCCAAACATTTCATAGTAGAAGTTAAAGTATTTGATTCACTAGTCAAAATGGTTATTTAGTGCTGTTAGATGAGCAATACAGAAAATGTTACTGGTTTAGTAGTAGTATGCGATGTTTAGACAAAATGAAGAAAGAAAAAAAATAGTGTAGCTCAAATTTGACATCGAAATTCAAAATTCAAGGTAATAAAAAAATCAATAAAATCAATATTTTACTATCCAGAATTAATCAATAAATCGATATGTTCTATCTAATACAACGTTATCTTCTCTAAGAGGATCAACTGACGGGCACTAACCTCCCTCTGCGACGTCTCCGGCCTGCAGATGGCTTCAGCGGCCTTTTGAATGTCTCGATAGGCGTCCTGGAAGATGGCGTGGTCCACGAGGGCGGCCCTGCCAGGCTCGGACCGGGGGTCCGCGATACCGACCAGGTAGGCCGCCTACAAGGACAAAACACCGTTTACGAGAGAGTGCAACATTGAAAACTGGAACACACAAGGAGCTTACGTGGGCAGATTCTTCGATGAGGCGGCAGACAGAGTCGGCGAAGTTCTTCACGGAGCCGCAGAACACCGGGACATCGGCCTCTTTGGCGCCGACAGACATCCCGCGGAGACCATCGGCCAGGGGCTTCAGAGATCCAGAGAGAGAGAGAGAGTGGAGAGGTTAGGGGATGGGGAGGTGGTGGATGGTGGAGGTGCCGCTTACCCGGGTCTCGTGGGTGATGCTGTCCAGGCACTGGAAGTACTTCTCGTCGGTGATTCGGTGGACGGGGCTCTCCAGTATGGGCCGGACACCTTCCATCTGACGGATAGCGGCCTCGCATTCACGCTGGCCAGGTCGAACACTGGAGGCGCAGACGGTGATGAGTTGATTGATGCTCTCCGTGACAGTTCTGAGAAGAGAGGAGAGAGAGAGGAGAGAGAGGAGAGAGAGAGGAGATAGAAGAGAGAGAGAGGAGAGAGAGGAGAGAGAAGAGAGAGAAGAGAGAGAGAGGAGGGAGAGAGAGAGGAGAAAGAAGAGAGAGGAGAGAGAGAGAGGAGAAAGAAGAGAGAGAGAGGAGAGAGAGACGAGAGAACAGAGAGAGAGCAGAGAGAGAGGAGAGAGAGAGGAGAGAGAGAGGAGAGAGAAGAGAGAGAGAGATGAGAGAGAGGGGAGAGAGAGGAGAGAGAGAGGAGAGAGAGAAGAGAGAGAGGAGAGAGAGAGGAGAGAGAGAGGAGAGAGAGGAGAGAGAGAAGAGAGAGAGGAGAGAGAGAGGAGAGAGAGGAGAGAGAGGAGAGAGAGAGAGGAGAAAGGAGAGAGAGGAGAGAAGAAGGACGAGAAAGGAGTATTAAAATAAAGAAGAGAAATTTAGAAAATGGAACGAAAAATATTTTGAATCTACAGATTGTAAAAATGCATCTTGCAATTAATAACGTGTCCATACGGTTGAATATGATTTAGATTAACGTAACTAATCATTTCCATCTACAAAGAACGCACAAAGGACCCACCTGGCGGCCTGTTGGAAGTTCTGCCGAACAGAGGGCGCCTCCGGCTCTGAACAAACACTCTTGGCTCGCTCCAGCATACTCTCCGAACACTGGGACACGTTGACCAGTCCCCCCACAACCAGCTGCTTGGTCACCACTCCAGGTCGACCGTTCTGTTCCTCCTCCTCCTGACAGCTCACTCCCAGGCCATATCCGCTGGACAAGAGGTTGTCATAGGCAGAGTAGAAGTTCCTGCTGGACCGTGCGAAGGCTCCAGGACTGGACGATCCGGCAACCTCTCCTGTGGCCTGCGGAAAACCAATCAGAGGCGTTCATTTAACAGGCTCATATCGAAGAGTTTTACACTATTTTCTGTCTATTGAGATGTAAGCAGAGGATGTTAATTCGTCGCACACAGGAAATTGTGTTTAAACTATTCTAAATTGCTCAGAGAGATCGCGTGCGGGTGGTTAAGCAAACATCAAATAATTATTTAACCACTAGCGATCCTTTTTTTAATGTATAGTTGAAAGGTTTGCCTTTATTTACAATTTCATCTGCTAACATGCCTTGTTGGCAATAATTCACCCGCAGCGCCGCCAATGTTACCAGTGAAAATCGATACACTTGCGCGAATTCATCAAATTAATAAAGATTTATTGTACTGAATTAAAAGAATATATTAATTATATTGTACAATATGCAATAGAGAGACTTTTAATAAGGGAAATCGATAGATAGATAGAGTATGAAAGAATAGATAGCCACAGCAAAATATAATTAGGGTATGAATTTGGATAATTACAAACAATATATAAATATCATTTAATAATAATATTATGATATCAAATAATTAATGCTTCAGACAAAGACAAAAACATCTATCAAATTATTGTGGGAACTGTAAATGACATATCAATGAAATTAGGACGAGTTAGTTTTGATCATAGAACTCGTTGAGATAATAAGTGATTATGATAACTAGGCAGATAACAAGGGCTCCAAAAACTCTTCTGTAACCACGAGGTTCGACATCCTATCCAAGAAAATATACAAATAACAAAACTAATCAATATTGACGAAAATGAAGCAAGATTATTGATTAATTAACAGGTGAATATTTGAAGAAGAAATTTGATTGGTTGATCGATTCATTTTGTCACACCTTTAATCTACAACGTTCTTACCTTTGATTGGCTGGGAATTGATGTCTCATATTTGACGGGCTAAAATGTCATCATTATAAAACATAAGAGAAGTGGAAAAACATATTGTTTCTAAGCGCGAAACCCACCCACCGAGAATTACCCAGTTAAAAGATACCTAAAATATAAACAACCACAAACAACAAAGAAATCGCCTACTTTTCAATTTAAAACCCTGAAAATAAATCGCAAAGTACAAGTTAGTTGTGAACTTCGAAAATTAAATATTCCAAATAGGAAAAAAGGAACACATTCAGCTATAAATGATCTCAAAGCAGATTAGAAGTAGATTATGAGACGTCGTTTGTACAATTGGCACACAAACTTGTTAGACGCGTTAGAAAGGACGTCAAAATTATAATTGCAACAACTGTGATCAATATTATATTAAAGCAACTCGAGAGATACTCTCTGTTGAATCGATACAGCTGGTTCTAACCAAGTATAATAAATATTCTTCGAATTGAGGCTTCCATTAATAATTAATAGATCGATTTTAATCATACGATAAACTATGAAAACGAAATAATACCCACTGTAATATTTTACAATTAAATATCCTATTGCGCTGAAGCATGGATGAATTAAAGAATGTATTAGCACTAAACACAAACCATAATTAATAGCTTTCGCAGTTCTTCCGGCTCAATCAAGAATTAATAAAATAATTAAACGACAAAAGGGTCCACCGCGAAATTCTAACTAACGGCCACCAAAATACTCCTTTATAAAATCAATACATTTCAAATTGCAAACCAGACGGATCAATATATTTGAATTTTCTCTTTAGAGTTTGATTGGCTGATGATTTAGCTGAAACTTTGGTGACATACCTGCGGTGGGTTGAGCTTCAAGGTCTTCACTTTGAGGGACTAAGTAGAACATTATCGATTTATTGGTTAATATGACAGAGAAATATATTGTAGGACACCGCTAATCTACTAAAGGTTAAACCAACACACTACTCATTGGATAATGACCATCAGATAAGTTCAAAGAAATCAGCAATAAGAAATGTAGATATTGAGACAAATATGAAGAAGAGTTATCAACAAATTTCGGGAGTTCTATTGATAGAGACACGGAGGATTGATGCCAATAGCAAATAATTATCACATGTTTCACCAGTATGGAATAATCAATAAGTAATCAATAAAGTAGGTACACAGGCAAGTTCTCAAAAGGTAATGCACGACTTGGACGAGGAATGATCAGCTACACCATTATTGATTATAGTCATTGATTTATTGATTGATTGATTGATTGATTGATTGAGAGTAGGATTCAGCCAAGATACTTCATACCTGTGTTTTGAGGAGAGATTTAGCCTCAAATTGTATCGGCTGATTGATTGATTGAGTTTAGAGAAGAGAAGAGATTGCAATCAAAAAGTTAGGAGAGACAACCTTTGCAGCTGGGATATAAAAGATTCATCGCTTCCCTTTCTTGTCTCAAAATATAAACTAAAGGATACAAAACCCGGACATAAAACGTCAACAATAAAAGTTGATCTCCGAGATAAATACACACCAAATAACCAGCCCTAACTGCTCCTCACAGCTCTTAATCACCTACCTCGGGCCGGGGTGCAGTCGTCTCGTATGAAACCGGCTAAAACAGTGAAACGATCATCCACACAAGAGAATTATTTATTACAAGACACGGACACCCCCGAATATGAGTCCAGTGGGAAACACCGCTTACCATGTTGAGCTCCACAGCAGCGTTCGTGAACCTCGACTGAACCTCTTCCTTGGTGAGGGGGGAGGGGGAGACCCCACTCGTGTTAAAGCCTCCTTCTGAGAGTTGTGTGCGACACTCCCGAACGTGCCGGAGAGTGACCTCTAGGTCCCGGTGACCGGGCAGGCCGTTGAGACAGCGGGTGAGGGCTTCATCGAGTTCTGCTTGAGTCTGGAGGAGAAACAATTATATAATTACATCTTTATTTAATAATTATTATTTAAAAGTAGTATGTTAGGGGGATCTCTGACCCAATTACCCCCATCTCATCAGCATCCTCTAACGCCCCCATGGTAACCTCTATATAATGTATAGTATAGTTATATCTCTATGATTTCCTCTCTATATAATGTATAGAATAGTTATATCTCTATTATTTCCTCTCTATATAATGTATAGTATAGTTATATCTCTGTGATTTCTTCTCTATATAATGTATAGTATAGTTATAT
>JAUZNC010000003.1:6222-23704 GCA_034780395.1 Vannuccia rotundouncinata | reverse complement strand
TTACTTTACTTTACTTTACTTTACTTTACTTTACTTTTACTTTACTTTACTTTACTTTACTTTACTTTACTTTACTTATCTATAAAAAAAAATAGAAAAAATATCTATATATTTATTTTAGAATTACTTGTTTTTACATCTATTTTAAAATTAATCTCTTATTTTGTAATTATTTTAGTGTGCTTACCAAAATGTGTGAATACCGCTTCTTGTAACAACGGAACTTGCCAATGTAACGAAGGTTTAACTGGAAATGGTGTTGATTTCTGCTTCAATTGCAGCACATGTGGACAGAAAACCACATGTACAGCTGAAGTTGAAGGTTGTCAATGTATACAAGAAGGCTACACATACAATGTAGATATTAACGAATGCAGACCAAGTAGGAATACCAATTATTTTAGAAAAATATAAAAATGGGTTTTACTAATTTATTTGATGCTATTGTATATATGCTTCTATATTGTAAAATAAAACATTTTTTTTATTTGTTTAAAAATATGTGAAAATAATTGCGTATTAAATAGATGGGGATAGCACAATAAGACACACAACTATAAGATTATTTAATATATTAAATATATTATAACTGATAATTTAAATAGTTTAAATTAAAATGTGTATGTATAAAATGCATTTTTAATTTCAGTACCCAGAATATGTTTACCAAATTGCTTAAATAATACAGCTTTTTGTAACAATGGAACTTGCGAATGTAACGAAGGTTTAACTGGAAATGGTGTCGATTTCTGCTTCAACTGCAGCACATGTGGAAGATTTACGACTTGCACATCAGATTTAGAAGGATGTCACTGCAAAGAGGGATACATATATGATTATGATATTAATGAATGCAGACCAGGTAAAAAAATAATTATATAAATATATATAAAATGTTTCTGTTTTTAAAATATTGATTAGAACCTTTCATATATATTATCAGTAACCGTAGAATGTTCACCAACATGCTTGGATATAGCCACGTGTAACAACGGAACTTGCGAATGTAACGAAGGTTTAACTGGAAATGGTGTCAAATTCTGCTTCAACTGCAGCACATGTGGAATATTTACGACTTGCACATCGGATTTAGAAGGATGTCACTGCAAAGAGGGATACATACATGATTCTGATATAAATGAATGCAGACAAGGTAACATTTATGATAAATAACACAATAATCAATTTTTTTTTTCAATAAACTATAACAACCAGATAATTTAAAACAAAACAAAAATATTAAGTCATACCTGTGAATTCAATCCTGGTCGGCTCATACGTCCACTGATGCTAATAAACCTCTTAATGTGTCATGATTCTATTTGGTTGAAGTCGGTCTTGTAGCGCTTTTGGGTGATGAAGTTGTATCTAAACATAGCGCTGCTGAGGTCGCCTCTCCAATCCGGAACTTGTAGACTCTGACAATTGCGCAGAGTCCCGTTTTCTGACCCAATGGGTAAAGTGTCCTCTTACGGTTTCTGCAGCAGCATTGAATTGTGATTAATCTTTGGGCGTTGATTGGGATATTGACGTTCTCTTGGTTCTGTATTTCTCCTTCTTCAGCTAGACAGTCTGTAGCTTTATTACAGGTAACTCCTCCGTAGACTGGACTACATTGGGACGTGCAAATCTTGTATGCGCTAGAATATTGTGGAGTGTGTTCCAGATGTCGTTGCCGGTCGCATCGTTTCGACATCTGCATATTCCAGTGGATTCCAGTCTATTGTGGAGTTACTAATGATGAACCGCCGACCGCTTAGCTGAAAAAGGAGGAAGACAGAATCGTGAGAACGTCAATCTCCTCAACGGAAGAAGAGAAATCACAATTAAAAAGTTCACAAGGGTAGTGAACAACTAGATACCATGCTGTATCAACCGTGAAGAGAAATTCCTTACCCACCAGATCAGAACGGGACAATGCCCAATCTTCAGGTCCTCCATGTTCAGGATCGTGGAGGACACCTCCCCAAAATGCCCAAAATGCGGCCGACATGAGGCAGGCGATGTTCCCATGAGGCGTCATTAACCAAAAGTAGTTTTGAAATGAGACTCACATCGATTAGATAATACCCAGTCATATTCAGATCGGTTGATCGCTACTTATTGGTATCAAATGGACCAGGCCTTAATGGACCGATTGTATAGCCGCAAAAGAAGAAGGCTAATTAAAGAAAATAATAACAAGTCCATCAAAGAGGGAACAAGGTCTCGTCGTGGACAAAGATCAGTGACGATCAGACGTATCATTGAAGTCAGGAATGAATTCAATACCTGTAAAGTGGAATACTTTCATGGAACTCTCTTGTAATATCTTTCGGATTCGTGAAATCATCGAATTTAGAGTGGACACTGACAAACTCAAAATTGGCATGAGGACGAAGATACAAGAATGATTCTGCATTACACCAAAAAATCAAAACTCTAACATTCCGATAGCTGCACGTACGTGACACAGAGATAGAATCCGTTCTAGAGTTTCACGCCATCACGGGTAATGTCACAACTTTGTTTATGTTAAACTATGTTGTCAGCCATCTGTAATTAATTTTAGTTTTTTGCTTAATTAAGAGAAAGATAATATTATTAATGTTATGTATTGTGTGTTCATTAGAAGTGTTATGTAAGATTCCGTTGTTAATCGATATGTATGTACTTAGTTAGTTTAACTCAGTTAGTCAGTAGCTATTCTTATATTATGTGAAAGGTAATAACTACGGGATAACCGTACTACATTAGTCAAATAAACATGCTTTACTTATTCTAATAAACGACAGTTATTATTTTCATATTTCTATTTCTTTACCCTGAAATAAAACAATTAAATTATGGAATGTAAAAATTACTTTATAGTTTTGTTTAAATTAATAAAATTTTTCGGTCGTCAGAATGAAGTAGAGAAGAGGAAACACTTGTAAACATTATGCTTTTATGATAAAGGCGGCCATATTCGATTTACCCGTCTGGTGATGTCTACTTCAGAGATACAACTGGACAAACAGCAAAAATGGATTGAACCCCAAAAAACCTAGTAAAGCTCATTTACTTACTTGGACTCAAAAATGCCTAGAATAGTCCAAATATGTATATTGTATATTACATGCATTAAAAATATTTACTTTTTAATTATTTTCAATCATAAAAATGTCCAGAATGTACTATGATTTCAGAACTAGTGGTTTCATTTGTCTTCAAGTTAAGACTAAAAGGAGCAAACAGTTATGGTTATTTATGTTTAATTATTTTAGCAACTAATTTAAAATAAATCTCTTATTTTGTAATACTTTTAGTGTGTTTACCAAAATGCGTGAATACCGCTGCTTGTAACAATGGAACTTGCAAATGTAACGAAGGTTTAACAGGAAATGGCGTCGACTTCTGCTTTAACTGCAGTACATGTGGCGAATCTGCTATGTGCACAGCTGATGCAGAAGGATGTCGATGTAAAGAAGACTTTGAGTACGATTGGAAAAATAATGAATGTAAACCAAGTATGATTATTGTATACAATATCTGCTCTATGTTTTTTTTTAATTTTATTATTCTTTTTATGTAAACCCAATTAATATAATTGTATTTCTAATATTTAGGATTTAATAGGGAAAAAATTAGAATAAACAAATAATGTTTTACACTTAGCGTTTTGAGAAATCTTGTGTTTATAAGGCGCTTTATAAATATAGTTTAATAATATTATTTATTATTATTAATGTAGTTGGAAGTTAGAATGTATTATACCTATTGACTTATGTTTGCTTTGATTATGTTGTTCACTGGATTTACCAAACATTTTCAGAATGTTCGCCTGGATGTTTGTCCATAGCCTTTTGTAACAATGGAACTTGCGAATGTAACGAAGGTTTAACTGGAAATGGTGTCGATTTCTGCTACGACTGCAGCCAATGTGGAAGACATACAACATGTACAGCTGAAGTAAAAGGATGTCATTGCATAGAGGGATACATAAAATATCCTGATAATGAATGCAGACCAGGTATTAGTACAAGTATAAATATGTTTCGTCATATATATTAACATTTTAATAAAATATAACTAAAGAGATTCCATTTAAGCAATATTAATTAAATTTGTAATTTATATATTATCTGTAACTGTAGAATGTTCACCAAAATGTGTGGATACAGCCTTTTGTAACAATGGAACTTGCGAATGTAACAAAGGTTTAACTGGAAATGGTGTCGATTTCTGCTTCAACTGTAGCACATGTGGAGAGCAAACAACATGTACAGCTGAAGTTAAAGGTTGTCAATGTATACAAGAAGGCTACACATACGATGAAGATATTAATGAATGCAGGCCAAGTAGGAATACCAATTTATATTTTTAAAATTACATAATATGTTACAAATTTGTTATTATAGGATAACATATTTTCGTTTTAAATAGATGGACATAGCACATTAATACGTATACACAAAAATGGATAAATTAAAATCTTATTGATATCTTTCAGTTAATATTGTTCATAATTTGAAACTAAATACATACCTTATATTTAAAATATGTATTGGTTGTGAATGTTTTTTCTAAGTTTACTTATTCTGCAATATATTTCTATATGATTTTTCATTTTTTACGTTATATATTTATAAATGTTAACGTTAAATTATTCATTATATATTTGTTTTATTATTTTCTGTGTTTACTTATTTGTCCCTCTCCACTCGTAATTCTTTCAAATTGCCGCAGAATGTGATCCAAAATGTTTGAGGACAGCCTTTTGTAACAATGGAACTTGCCAATGTAACGAAGGTTTAACTGGAAATGGGGTCAAATTCTGCTTCAACTGCAGCACATGTGGAGAATTTACAACCTGCACAGCTAAAGTACCAGGTTGTCACTGCATAGAGGGATACGTTTATGATTATGACAGGAATGAATGCAGAAAAGGTAACATTTATTATACATAACAAATTGTCAAATTAGATTAACAACAAATAATAACCCTCGAATATGTCAAAAGAACAATAATATTACAAGCGTACCAAATATCTATTTTGTATTTTTCTACATATTTTATTTATTACAAATTTTATTTACTTATCAAATATTGTCAATGATAAATAATTCATTACAACTTTTATTTATTTCAATTAAATGTACTAAAATTTAATTGCAAACTTATGTTTTCATTTGTTTTTAAATTAAGTGCAATAGCACAAAGATCTATGTTCATTTTAGAATATTAATTGTTTTTAAATATATTTTTAAATAATTACAATATTATTTTGCAATACTTATAGTGTGTTCTCCAAAATGTGTAAATTCTGCCAAATGTAACAATGGAACTTGCAAATGTAACGAAGGTTTAACTGGAAATGGTGTCGATTTCTGCTTCAACTGTAGCACATGTGGAGAGCAAACAACATGCACAGCTCAAGTTAAAGGTTGTCAATGTATACAAGAAGGCTACACATACGATGTAGATATTAACGAATGCAAACCAAGTAGGAATAACAATTTATTTTTAAAAAATGTATAATATTATAATAATGTGTTTTACAAGATTATTTAAAACTATTTAAAGACTGTCATATTTTATTATACATTTTTATTAACCAAAATGGTAAAAATTTGTTACCACATAAAAGGTAGTTTTCATAGAACGTAGATAATATTTCTCATATTGAATAATATTTTCGTAAGAGCGAACCTAATTTATGGTGTATAATTTCTTTTGTGGTATTAGCTAGCACTCACTTCTTGAAATGTTGCTAATAGTAATAGGACACTTGTTGAATATGTTCGTTATTTTATTTATGTGTCGTTCATATACGATCGAAATCTATAAGATTATTTGCGAACGACCCTCACAATATATATTTTGAGATTTCACTAAACTAGCCACAGTTAGCTGCCTTAAATTATTCAGTATGCCATATTTCGTGTTTAAAGCTAATAAAGCGGGTTTTACTAATTGTAAGGTCGTTAAATATGTATGATTTAATATCAAAAACTCAATTTTACCAGTTTTATTATACATTGTGCTTTTATTGAGTACACTTTGATATCACGTAGACATGAAAGTTTGCTTTCAATTAAAACAGTGACATTTAAAAAACAGTATTTAAATTATTTTGTCTCTTAGTTATCTTTTGGTTTATTACAAAAATTGCCTTTTAGTAAAACTATTATAGGACATTTCGTAAATAATTGCTTATGTTTAGGTTCCATTTTTAAAAAATTAAATAAATTTTAAAAAATTGTCCGAGCGTATTTAATTTTCCATCAAGTGCTGTTTCACACTTTTTAATCAATAAAGCAACTTAAAAGTAAAACATCAATTTTTGAAAAAATGTTCTTGCATATTATATTTTAAATAGGTATAAAAGATATGTAAGTATAAAAAGTCTGTAAAAGTTTATGACACCATTAGAATTAGGTGCTCTCCCCATTCTTGCTTTCGAGAAATATGGCAGCTGCTCAGCCAGAAATTCTTCAAGCTCTGCCTTTGTAGGGAAGTTATTTCTTCCTCTGATTGCCTCTAGGTGCGGGAAAATATAACTATGCATTTCTAACAAACAATAAATGTCATACTAACATGATTTATATTAATACAATGTGTAAATTCAGAGTAAATTTATAGAATGCTACTTAAATTAGCTTTTAATCCAGGCCGAAATTTGTAAAGAATTTTTAAATTTAGATTATATATAATATAGCTATACTACATAACAAAATATTTATTAAAACTCATATCATTGTCTGAATAGAATTATTGTATATTTAAATATAATTGATCAAATTAATTAGTTTTAATTACTATTTATTATGAAGAAACTGCAGTGTGTACACCAAAATGCTTGAAATCAGCCTATTGTAACAATGGAACTTGTCATTGTAAGGAAGGTTTTGCCGGAGATGGTTTAGAGTTCTGCTTCAACTGCAGCCGTTGTGGACCATATACAGTGTGTTCAACTGACATTATTTATAACGTCATAGAAGCTTGTCATTGCCAAGGAGGCTACGTATACGATCCTGAACTTATGGAATGCACTCCAATACGTAAGAATAGATTCGTATTTTGTAAATTTAAAATTTTTTTTATATTACATTAATACTATGAGATATAAGATTGTTTGAAAAAGGACCCCCACCCCCCTACTCCAAGGTAACACTTTTTTCCCCACCTTTACAGGTTAAATTTCTGCGCACCTATACATGTTAAATTTCCGCGCACATTAACGAGTTAAATTATAATCCAATAGGAGTCCAGTTAATACAAAGTTGAAATTTAAAAAACTGAAATTTCCAAAAATTTTTATAAATTCATAATTTAAATTTTTTCAATTTAATTTAAAAATGTCAAAATTCTAAATATTAGAATTAATAATAAAATTTTAATGTTTAAAATAAAATTTTTATCATTTTTACATGTCAATTTTTTTCTGTAATATTATTGCCGGTGAATACAATTTTTTTATATAATTGAACGCGATGTGGTACTTGATTTTTTGATTTCAGATAGACTCTAACGGATTTAAAAAAATTTTAGAACAAATAACATTACTATATTACATATGGAGAATTCAATTTTAACATTAATAGCCCTGCGCCTAATTGAGCGTCTAAATAATGACAATATATCAAATTGGATAGATAATTGATAAGCGACTATAAGAAGACAGGCAGTGAGCGATGAACTTGCCTCTGATTCGTAATTTAAACTGCTTGAACGATGGACTGCATCTGAAGCTCTTGCGAATTCAACTGCATCTCTCTTCACAGCAATACACACGTATTGACACCATTTCTAATTATTCCTGTCACTAGTGTCGCTTGTGAACGTTCATTCTCAGCACTGCGTCGCTTAAAACTATGGACACGATCCACAATGTCTGAAGGTCGATTAATTAAGTGGATTAGCCATACTTTTACAGAATTTATCTTTTGTAAATAAAATTGGCGGCAATTTTCGGAATAGCTACATAATTAAACAGCAGATTCAGCAGATTTTAATGATTTTTGTAAACATTTAATATTTTTTAAACGTAATTTACAAATTTTAACAAATTTTATCATTACTAACAATTAATGAAAATCCGTAATTATTATCTCTAAAATCCAAAAGTCCGCAAAATTTGTAAAATTATTATTTTTTTAAATTTCATAGATTTATCGAATTTTTAAAATTTGTTATCATTGCTAAAAATTCATAAAAATCAATAAATATCCATAATATCACTAAATATCCTTAATAATCCCTAACTTCTAGAAATATCTATAATTACTATATTATAAACTTTTATCATATATTATCAAATTTTGGCAAATGTTTACACATTCTATTTTTATCCATAAAAATCTATAAAAATCTCTAAATTTCTTAATTGCCTATATGTATTATTTTATTTACTATTAGTTGACTTTAACTATATTTTAAAAAGTTTAGTACATTTGAACATATTTTATTAAATTTCAATTTTATTTAAAATTTTTAAAAATCCATTAATTCCAAAAAAATTCATGTTTCAAATAGGACCCAGATTTATGTAGCCGTCCCATGATTGCCCTGATTTTGGGAAGACTGCATATACTGACTACTACTTTAAAGTAAGAAATCAATTAATCAATTATTAATTAAATATTATATCAAAACAGTTTAGTTATCTTCATAACTTTCAGTATAGTTTCATCATCTTTTTCACACTCCTGATAACTGTCTTCCGTTTGATAAAGAAATCCAAACATTAACCGTCTGATAGCCTCCCTTAGTACTGAGACCTTGAAGTTTGCAGTGGACACCTTTTTCCTAAGCCTTATATACTTTTTAACTATTGATGCTAGTTGGCAGTCTGAATTGCATCAATCGAGATATAGCAACCTATCATATCCAGTATTGTTTTACTCAACGATTTTGTCAATTTCGTATTGTGAATTTTGTTCAATTTGTTCAGGCGTTAGCTCTTTCAATATGGGCTTGACCATGATTGATATATAAGGAAACAATAGATTTTTCTTACACGTTTAAGATTTTTCATTTTCTCTTTATAGCCCATACGCAATATAGTAACATGCATTATTAAACTTATTGACATTTGTTAATGTCTTGATAAAAATCAAAGGTGTTGATAAAATTCAATAAATGTTTGTTAGGTATTGATAACTATAATTAATCAAGTTTTAATAGTAAAGTTGAACTCTCCATACGTAATATATTACTATTCACCCTTTTAATTATGAAATCCGTTAATGTCTATCTCAAATCAAAATATCCGTTAATGTCTATCTCAAATCAAAATAATCAAGTACCGCATCGCATTCAATTATACTAAACAAATTTTTGTATTCACTCCAAAAATTTAAAATTTCCGGGATAACCCACCCAATCCCGTTTAACTGCACTAAACAAATTTGAATGTTCCTTCATATATATATATATAGATGCAGCAAAATGTCAACTTTGTATTAATTGGACTCCTATTGGAAAGAATTTAACTACATAGTAAAGGTGCTCGAACATTTAACATGTATAGGTGCGCAGAAATTTAACATGCAAAGGTGCGCAGAAATTTAACATGCAAAGGTGCGCAGAAATTTAACATGGAAAGGTGCAGACAATTTTTTACCTTTGAGTAAGAGAAGGGAGAGGGGTGGTCTTCGTTCAAACAAACAATCCATTATTGACCTAGAGATCACTATCTCATTGAACAAATATAATTGAATTATATTTATCGAAATAACAAAATTTACAGAAAGCGATATATATCAGTTATACATTTTGATCAATCGAAGATGGTTTCTGCATGGAACAAACACGAAAATCCCTGAAATCTCAATTACTACGTGAAAAATTGTAGTTATGAGAAATTAGAGAATTTATATTTGATAAGCAAGAATAGAATTAAAATTATTATGTTACAAATAACATCAGTGTTGTAAGTATGTCTTGATATGTCAATGTAGCAATGTTTTGTTTACAATGTGCCACAGAATGTTCCCCAGCGTGCATTAACACTACTGCACTTTGTATTAATGGAACTTGCGAATGTAACGAAGGTTTAACTGGAAATGGTGTCGATTTCTGCTTTAACTGCAGCACATGTGGAGTAACTTCAACATGCACAGCTGAAGTAGAAGGATGTCATTGTAATAAGAATTACATATACGATAACGTCACTAATGAATGCAAATCAAGTAAGAATGATGTCTAATTTCAATATTGGTCCAGTTGTATAATTATTGGAATAAATAACCGATTTAAATTCGTATAATTGGCAGTCTAGTTTAACACTAGAAATCAATATACTATCTGAGTAGAAAATTGTTGATTTTTATACAATATGTTACAAAAACAATGGTCTAATTACAATCATACTGTCACAAACATCTAATTTGGAGAATAATAATTAAAAAAACTTAATCCAAAAAAACTTTCATTTATTTATCACATTTAGCATTTATTTTTTAGCAACCGAATACTCTGCACACGTTGTACGTTGAATAAAATCATTCATGAATTCTTTAAACTGTGGTAACTATAGTACGAATGCATACACATTAATAATTGCTAGCTCACGTAACTTTTAAATCATATTCATTATGACACAGTTTTGGACAATTTGAAATAAGTATTTTTAATTTTAATTTAATATGCTGTCTTCTGTGTTCACGTTTTTGTTACCTAATTCCATTATTTATATACGGGGGCTTCAATATCAAACCAATACTCTATTTATACAATCTAAGTATTTTTTAAAATGGATAGCTTAGTTCAGAATTTACATTTTAAAATTCTATGTCAGCAATTGAAGTTTTCGAGTTAAAATCCACTAGACAGTTTTCTGAGACTTTCATATGTCAGAGCGACCCTACTTTAGTTATCAAATTCATGAGCAGTTGCTACATATGTTGGTATTGTTTATGCGATTCTACACAATCACTTCTAAATTATTAATGTCGCATCACGATAAGTCACACACTTACTTAATGCTTAGCAGATCACAGCTTCAGTTGAATAGTATCAGACATTGCTTAGGAGAAATGTACAGATAGTGCTGGAGAATCTTTTTGTGAGTATTTGTAATTACGTTGCTAACATTCATGAGAAAATTTCAATGAACCATTTTAACCACATTTAATCACATTTTTAGCAATGAAACTATTTCTGTTTCAACTGCACCCTCTGTGGAAATAATTCAAAATACTCTGATGAAGTTGCAGACTGTTTTTGCTTAGATGGTTACATGTTGGATCGCATAAGCGGACATTATATATTTACACAAATATTTGTAACTTTGAATTATTTATATTAGTTATTAAACACCCTACATTTAGACTATTCAACTGTATCGTATTTCCGTAGATAATAAACATTGAAATATACACTCTAAGCACACACGACATCTCCAATTTAGTTTTCTCTTTATTTTGTACAGTATATTTTATAATCATATCGATCTCGACGTTAGTGCATTTTCTGGAATGCTGAAATATTGCTGTTTATAAATACAATTCCATTAATAAATTTTATTTATAATTGTATCTAAAAATGTTATGAAATATGTAATTTGCAAATGTTCCGAAGTAGAAGCTCCCATAGCTTAACGTACGATTCGTTATGTTAATATGATCATATTATTAAAACCCTAAACATTAAATCTGATATTTTGTACATGTGGTAAAAAATCATAACAACATATTTAATCTTGATAATTTAAAATACCCATTCTACGAAGCATCAAAAAGTTTGTTACTGTTCTTTTGTCTTTGAATTAGTGAAAAGGAACCACTATTTCTAAACATTCATACAAGAGTATTGCTATATTTCATAATACACATAGAAAGCTTTTTTATTTATTATAAATACAAATTAACAAATACATATTTTAACATTTATATAATAAATTTATTGAACATATCAAAATTAGTTTTTCATTAATTACAACGTTATCTTTCTCAAAGTTTCTTAAATTAACGTTTCATTCTTTGTTTCATTTAAATCAAACTTTTTGGTTGCTTGCCTCATTAATAGTAATAAACTAGCAATGTCAAAATAAAATTTGAATATGGATTAAATTGGTTATTCAAATTATTTATATTTTGTATTGATTAAAGCGGCCTGGTTTCCTTAATTATAATATGGTTAAATAGATATATTTGAAAAGTTCTTACAACTACAATATACATACTTTGTTAATTTTACGTTAAATTAGATGAATGTAAATATATTTATTTGTTTGGGATATTTTATGTCCACAATATGATTTTTTTTAAACTATTTTTAAATTTCCACTGAGATCTGTGGAGAAAGAGCCGTGTGTGTAAATGGAAATATAAATTCATTATATGTGTAAATCTTCATATAAAATGTTTTACAAACTATTTTAAGATAGTCACTAATTTGAATTTTGTTATTATAATGTTTAATGTAAAAAAATGATTCTTCATACGTCTTTCCAATAATCCTTTTTGTACGAAATTAAATGTATGAACCTAATGGCAGAACCCTAATCAGAAAACAGCTATGAATATATATTGTTTAATGTTGTAATCTTTTTTTGTTAATTGATTAGATTCTATGAATAAGTGCATTTTAATAATATTTCAATATTTATGACAAAAAAATATTTAATAATATTTTTCCAATTTTATCATTATTTAAAAAAATGATATCTTCTTTAATGTATTCACAGTTTGCAATCCGACCTGTCATGCGCAAGCCTCGTGCACCATCAACAACACATGCGTTTGTGATTACCCGTTGTTGGGTGACGGAAGAACCTTCTGTAACAACTGCAGCTCCTGTCCATCCGGATTCGTCTGTGATAACCTTAAGCCGGGTTGTCATTGTCCTGAGAGACACATACTCAACTCTTTAGGACAATGTGAACTAGGTATTATTAATATCAATTCAATATTTATCTAGGTAAAAAAACTGTACATGACAACTTTTAAAATGCGGTCGTATATGATAATGTTATGTTGACAGATTCCATTACATATTTTGCATCCAATAAATCGTTTATTTTGTCGCCATTGTTTTTTGTACATGGTTTCGATAGCCCATTTTTGTTTACTCATACTTTTCTGTTATTGGATATTACTATCATCGTGGAGCATAAATATTTTAATATTGTTCTGTGGACACAACAATTAAAGTCGAGGATTAATTATAAACAACATATCTCTGGCCCACCTTTCAAAGACCAATGCTGATGACAAGTTTCATAACCAGACTTTAAGCCAAAATAGACTTATAATACAATTGACCCATGTTTGATTTCAATGCTTTCAAAAGTGAATTATGCGATTGACAAGCTGCGAACTCAGTGTTTATTTTCCCGATAAAATTACAAATCAAAATATCATCAAGCTTACAGTTAAAGAGATTAGCTTACCAATTCTCAAACGGCGACAAAATACCATAATCAAAGCAAAGGCATAGTCGGGTCTGTTCTGGCTCGTACACAGGATCAACACGAGCCAATTTCTTCCAACACTTCGCAAATGGTGCAACAACAACAATAAAAATTAAAACGTGTGTGTCAGTTTTATTATATTTTGATATAGATATACTCTCGATCTTTTTGTAAGGACATATTATTATTATTAAATAATAAATTGAGTTATTCTCGTATTTTTAAATAACAAATCATGTATTTTAGAATGCTTGTATATCTGTCACCCTAATGGAAAATGTGAAAACAGTCAATGCGTTTGTGAAGATGGTTTTGAGGGAGATGGAACCAACTACTGTTTCAATTGTAGTCAGTGTTTATCATCTGAAATATGCTTACCAGAGCAGCAAAAATGTGAAATAGGTAATACCTCATATTTGTTTTAATTATTGTCAAGATGTTATATTAATCATAAAGCATTAATAATTTTTTCATAAATTTCTACCTCAATTTTCTTCAAATATATGTTCTAATAAAATTTGCATTTTATAATGCTATTAGGACTATACAAGTTTAATGCTTCAAAGGATTGTTATCTTACTTTTTTCAAGTTTTGGCCATGAAAATCAAGCAAATAAAATTCATAAATGAATAACTTAATAAAAATTGGTCTCAAAAAATATATGAAAATATTGGATAGTGATCACCATGGCAAATTCTACATTGACCCGAATTAAACTAGAATTTTCTATTCAAACTTTTAATTAATGCATATATCGGATTCATACGGATCCTTATTTGTTTACCAATTATTTGGATTTTCAAAAAGATAGTACTAGATTTCATCAATTTTAATGTCTATTAGTACTATGTTTTATATGGTGAATTTTATGTTTCCATTAAAAACACTATTTAAGGCATCATTTAGTTGTAAAAATAATTAATATTCGGTACAATTAGAAATATATAACTCAAAAGGCTTTTATGGATTTTTATCAACGTTACAATTCGTTTAATCCTTTTTAAATGTTACTAACATTTATAAGGAAAATTGCTAACATTTTCAAATGCTACTTATATAATTTTTCCTCGACTATGATTGGTCAACGGGTATTTAAAGGTAAATGAAAAATTTAACGTGCGCATCACTATGCCTTACTACAAATATGCGTTATATATTTTAAGTTATAATCAACGAATATCAATGGTATTTTAACTCCTTAATATTTTGCTAAAACAAGTGAAATTTACAACTACAATTTTGTAAAAATTAGATATTTGAAAATAGTTGTTTTAACATAAATAGAGGGCCATATCATATTTTATTAATTTCAAATAATTTCGGTTATTTTGCAGTATGTTCGCCAACATGCATTAACACTACTGCGTCTTGTAACAATGGAACTTGCGAATGTAACAAAGGTTTAACAGGAAATGGTGTCGATTTCTGCTTCAACTGCAGCCTCTGTGGAAATTATTCAAAATGCACAGATGAAGTAGCAGGCTGTTTTTGCATAGATGGGTATATGTTGGACCCCATAAGCGGACAATGTAGATTAGGTAAAACCAAAATAAATTGACATAATTGTAATTATATAATGTATATTAACAAAAAAAAATGTAATTTTCCTTTATTTATATTAGTTATTAAATACACTACAGACACGTCGGTTACATTCTAAACATTTGGGGGTCTCATTTTTCCTCAAAATTTGACATTGAGCGTTGTCTCTGAGATCCATCTTGTCTGATTGTTTCACATAACTTTTTTCTACTAAACCGTAAAGTAATGTAATAATGCAAACATAATTTTTAGGTAACATAATGTTCCAGTTAAAGAGATTGCAAGGTATGTCCACTCGACTGTGTTCACCACAGACATGGTGATTGTATCTCAGACAGCTAGATGTTGGGGTGATCATACGCCTCATCGGATATTTGGAACAAACACTACGCCAAACTTGAATATACAGAAATGGAGGAGCTTGAGGAACTGTATTATGGGGCCAAATGCAGCCAAACAGTTACGAATATTATTGTTGAATGGGACTTGGCAAATGAGTTTGAGCAGTAATCTGGTGCCTGACAAACACTTTCTGCTACAGTAGTTGCAGAGAGCGACTTGTTAATATCATCGTATTCCTAGCAATAGTCTCGTGGATCGAGTTGTCGAGATCTGAATCAAGTGCGCAATACAACTGTGCAACTTAGAAGTGTGTTTGTTCTGTGTTCTGCATGAAAATGTTCGTGGTCGGTGCCATTGAACAGAGCTTTGGTGCACAAGATGACATAGCCGACTTTTGTGATTACTGCCGCTTTCGGTTCTCACTCATAGTCACAGCTAATCCATTATATGCAGCAACCATGAACCTCTCCAAATCATCTCAAGCGGCATTTGATCACAGAGGAAGTCCATGACGAACCCGTTCTTCGATTTTGCCAAAAGCTATCGCCTAGTTTAATAACTGGCTGTACTGTATCACAGCCACTGATAGCTTGTATCGTCAGGACAGAGATGAGTACAGATAAAGGCTCTGCCATCTTTCTGCTCTTGTGCAACACAGTAGGCACTGCTCCTCTCCTGTCATGAATAGGTGGTAGTCTGTTGTCACGTTGTCGAAAAATTCTTGGTCAGTCGTTATGAGCTCCACGATGAGGCGGTTCCGCTGTACCTTTTTGGCTACACATTTCAATGCGTGTCTCTTTTTGAGAGGGTAGTTTTCGCACTCTTTGTGAACTCAGGCAGGGGCCGTTTTGCATGCACGAGCAACCCTTGTGATGCTCTTGGTAGAGTAGTCATAGTACCTGTCCAGTACCAGATGAACATTGGCTCAGTTAAAGTTGTTTGCGACTCAAAGCAACACATTGACAAAGAGTGGACAGTAGCTTTCGTGGGGCAATTAATTATCTAACAGCACGGCAGAGACATCAACCTCAATGACAGAGGGTTTCTTTCCATAACCTGATATGCGTTTCAACTGAAAAGTTTTCTTCAGACATGATTTCACCTTGGCAATCAGGGTGGAACATGTAAGGAGGATGTGCTGCAAGCACATCATTGAGATCCAACTCTTGTTGGCTTAACATCAGGCCAATCAATCGTCACTAATATATATCAAATTGTGATGGCATTATTTTTGTCAGAGAACGTGACAGTCTGTTATTTGACAGTAGTTTTGAAACTTTCTGGCCATGAGGACTCACCAAAGGTTTCAAGTTGTTCCTGGCCCTGGGCACTGCTTTGTCAATGTTTACATTTTAAGATGCTAAGGCATTATTGAAAATGGCTATCAGGATCCATCAGATTCCACTCTTCATCCGTGTGCTTTCGATCTATTGGTTTAATAGGATACCTACCACAGCCTTTCCTTGTGATAGTGAATCTGCTATCCGCGAAGGAACAGCTGCAGGCTCATGAGTTGCTCGAGTGAACTGCATAATGAGCAGTGTGCATATCTACTTAATCAGTAACTCGGTTTTAGTCTTTGTCGTTAGACTTTTAGTAGAGAGATTAGGCAGTAAGCTTTCGAGGTCAGCCATTTTGTTGTTCAACTCTTTGTTTACGACGAATAGGTGGAACAGCTCTTCAGTGAGAAGGTGGAATGCACGGATATTCTGAAGATATTTCTTCCCCTCTGGAATCTTGTCCACTGATCCAAAGGGGTAGTTGAATGATTATGTCAACCAACACCAAATGACCGCAAGTACCGCATTCTAGACACCAAAATTATGATTCTATGTAGTATGTACAAAGTACAAAAGTTATAGTCTATAATGTGATTTGGCGACCATCATGAAAATTATTTTGACTTTTGAAAATGCCATGAGTGGGTTTAAACCCAATTGATTCTTTAATTACATGGTCCAGAGTACTCAACAATGCAAAGAAACAAGTGTTACCATACATTGCAAGGTTTTGAGAAAATTCACTCTGTGCCACTGTACAAATACACTCTAAACACAGGTTATTTTAAAATACTAATTCATTGTTTTAATTAAATTACACTTTTTGGTTGCTTCATGTAAGGCAATAAACAAAAATAGCAACACTAACTTTTATTACAAAATAAACAAAATATAATTTATCTTTTAAAATGTTTTGTATTGATTTTACATTTTACACT